>CM054815.1:29124793-29420528 GCA_028984105.1 Lavandula angustifolia | reverse complement strand
GTCATTTACAATTTTATTGCACTGCATAAAAATTATCTTACAAACTCATACTTTGCATAAAACATATTCGAAAAGTGCACTAGCCAAAATAATTTGGTTTACGAAAAACAAGTTTTCAAACTGAGACGAAGTCTACCGGGCCCTACACACTTATCCGCACTAAGTCTCCGACTGAGAATCAAGTACTGAAAAAGTCAGTAGGAGAGACTTAGTAGCTGACTTACTCTGACCCGCGATCAAAAGGTTACTATTTGGCACTGTTCATCAGTTGCAATCTACAGCTCAGCTGTCCTTCGTGTTTGAGAAAAAGAACTTGTACTCAGGTGTATTCACCCCCCCCCCCTCTACACCTGACTCTTGTCTCCGGACTAACAATTGGTATCAGAGCGATGGTGTTCTTCTGATCATCGGTTCTGAAACTACTGGTCTTCTCGAACAGATCCTGAAAATGTTTTTCACTACACAAGCATCTCTTCATACATCCTTATACTCTCACCCATAATGTCTGACACGTCAGGTATTCAGATGGTGCCGATGTCCTCTGTGGAGAACTACACAGTATGGCGCGTGAGGATGGAGGCGCACCTTACATCGCTGCATGATAGTATGACTGACGTCCTAGAGACCAGACCTATCATTCCCATGATCGACAGTGTTCAGTTTGCCACTGTGGGAGGTGTAGGAGCTCAGACTGGTGCTAAAGTTGCCAAAGAAAAATCAGCTTTCATGCCTGATGAGAAAAAGCTGCACAACCTCGACCGAGTTGCGCGAAATGCAATCCTGACTACGCTCAGCGTTTCACACCTCGGGAGGGTGCAAGACTGCAAAACATCAAAGGAAATTTGGGATGCCCTGGTTGTACTGAGCCAAGGAACCCCGCAGATCAAAGAAAACAAGCTCGAGCTAGAGCTACAAAAGTTCGACACTTTTGCCATGGAGCCCAACAAAACCATTGACGAGCTTAACGTCAGATTAACAAATCAGATCAATGTGATCAACGGGTTGGGGAGGACGTTCACCAACAAAGAGATGAACATGAAGATCATGAGAGCGTTACCTCGACTGAAGTGGCTCCCTTTTGCTACTTATTTACGTCGCTCAAATCTAAATGCTCTAACTCCTGATGTTATATTTTCAGAATTAAAGACGGAGGAAATCGAGCACAGCCTACCCCAACGATGTTCTAGTGCTCCAGCTGACACACAGATAGATCATGCCTACAAAGCAACAGTCAACAAAACTGGATCCAATCCAATTTCTTCCAGCAAAATAGCAGCTGCGTCAGATGCTAAGTCCTCCGAGACACCTGCTACTACTCAGCTTGGACTCATGGCTCTCAAATATCAAAGAGAAAAGGAAAGAGTCATGAAGATGAAAAAATATCACAGAGATTCTCCCTCAGGTAAAAAGGATTATCGAAAAAGGGAAGAATCTAAATCATCTACTGATTGTAGGAACGCAGAACCTGCTGCTAGTCCATCCGACGACTCAGCTGGAAAAAGCGACAGAACCTCTGTATGCTATAACTGCAAGAAGGAGGGACACTATCAGTATGATTGTCCCAAACTCTCAGCTGCTCAACGAGCAGAACGGAAGGCCAGACGCAAGAAATTTTCCCGAAGAAGGCAGGCCTATATCACCGGAGAGATATCCGATGACTCAATCGAGGAAGATACATTTATGTATTCTTCTGAAGATGAAGCTGCATTTGTCGCCATTGGGATCGAAGAAACATATCCTAAATCAACAGCTGAATATTATTTGATGGCCGGAGAAGAGGCTGAGGTAAACTCGAACTTAATATACCCTCCTCTTCACATAGCACACACGATATTTTCTCGGTCACAGATGAACCTGTAGACATGGTACAAGCATATGATGATCTACTAGAGGAGTAGATTCAGCTGAACAAAGAGTTCAGCAGAACTATTCAGGAATTGGATCAGGTAAAGGCTGAGAATCAGAGATTTTCTTTTGATTGTCAGGTCTCTACTAATTCGGAGAATCTAGTTGTGAGACTCAAGGAAGAGATTAAATCTCTTATGACTAAGTCTCAGCTTCAAGAAACTCAGCTATCAGTTCTGACCAAGGACAATTCTGAGAAAGCTACTGAAATAGCCTGACTCAGTCAGAAACTCGTAGAAGTCGAAAAGGACTATGAATCACTTCGAAAAAGTGATGAGGTCTGGCGAGGACTTATGACTGAACAGTACCTAGGAGCTAATGAGAAGTTGGAAAGTATGCTCAGAGCTCAAAGGCCACTAGACATGAAAGAAGGACTTGGCTACACTCATGAAGCTTCCACTTCAACATCAAAAAGCTCAGAAATGCCGGCTGATAGGTTCGTCAGAGGAAAAGTTCAGGTTGCTGAATCAACACCTCAGGCGAAGAACAAACATAAGATGATTGCACCTCAGCCGAGCAACAAGAAACAAGTGACCGAAGGTTCTAGCCTCAGGACACCACGATCGAATTCAGGGGAACCAACACGGTCAGATGGGCAGAGCAGTACGGCGGGCCATTGGTTGAGCATCCAGCACAGTATGGTTCGTACTATTATGAGCCCAGGGTCAGGAGACAGATATGGGTTCCGAAATCACCCACTAACACTTAAGGACCCAACCTAAACCAAAGGGTTCCTAAAAATGTTTATGTTTTGCAGGTGCATAAGGACCCTTGGATTGTGGACAGCGGCTGCTCGAGACACATGACATATCAAAGGAGCCTGTTGACCAATTACGTACAAGAAGATG
This sequence comes from Lavandula angustifolia, assembly GCA_028984105.1. Taxonomy (NCBI): domain Eukaryota; kingdom Viridiplantae; phylum Streptophyta; class Magnoliopsida; order Lamiales; family Lamiaceae; genus Lavandula; species Lavandula angustifolia. Next base: position 29,417,775 of record CM054815.1, on the reverse strand, counting down.
GTCCCATAATTGAGTTTGGTGACAATTCTAAAGGCTATATAAGGGGATACAAAACACTGAACATTGGGACTGCTTCAGTTCCAAGAGTAACATATAATGAAGGACTTCAACATAATCTCCTTTCTGTCAGTCAATTATGTGATAATCTGAATAGAGTTATCTTTGACGCTGGTTTCTGTGATGCTGTTGGCAAATCTACAGGGAAAACAGTGTTATCAGGTTCGCGGAAGAAGAATATCTACGTTGCAAATTACAAAACCGCAGAACCTGAGGCTTGCTTACTTGCTCAGACGAAATCTAGCGATAAAACAGGATGGCTGTGGCATAAGAAACTCAGTCACCTGAACTTCAAGACTGTGAACAAGCTAGCCAAGAACTCTAAAGTCAGAGGACTACCCAATGAAGCGTTTATCAAAGATAGAAATTGTGAAGCATGCTTGAAGGTAAAGCAGACAAAGAAAAGCAATCCACCTATTCCGTCGCCTTCCACTGATGGAATCCTTCAACTGCTACACATGGACTTGTTCGGGCCAGTTTCTCCAATGACTATAAGAGGCAAGAAGTATGCCCTCGTCGTTATTGACGACTACTCATGATATACGTGGGTCATCTTCATAGCCAACAAATCTGATGTCATGACTAAGTTACCTAAGCTACTGAAGAAACTCAGTCTGGAAAAGGACATCAAGATACAGAGAATTCGCTCAGACCTAGGAACAAAATTTCTCAACTCAGTAGTTAAAGAGTACTGCGATAAAGAGGGAATCAAGCACGAGACATCAGCCGCTCGCACCCCTCAGCAGAACGGACTTGCTGAACATAAGAACAGAACACTCGAAGAAGCGGTAAGAACGCTCCTAGCAGACTCTGGACTACCCTCAAAGTTCTGGGCTGATGCTACTGACACTGCCTGTTACACTCAGAATCGCTCACTGCTTACACAACAACACATGAAGACACCTTACGAACTGTGGAAAGGGAGAATTCCTTCTAATTCTCATTTCCATATTTTTCGTTGTCCTTGCTTTATTCATAATAATGGGAAAGATCAGTTGAAAGTCTTTGATAGCAAATCTGATCAAGGAGTATTCTTAGGATACTCTCAAGTCAGTAAAGCCTTCAGAGTCTTTAACTATCGGACTCTTTGAGTGGAGGAAAGCCCTCATGTTGTTTTTGATGAGTTTGTTGTTGAGGACAGGAAATCAAAGAAGACAAATACTGAAGATGTCAGCAGCAAGCTATAAGATCTCGCACTAAACGATAAAGTAGAAAAGATCCAGTATTGTTGGGATGATGAGTCAGACAGTACGGAAATCCAGACCCGTCCCATAAGCATTGTAGCTGACCTGGTTGATTCTACTGAACATAATCAACATCAGGTAACAACGGCCGATGAGGAAGCCCCAGTGGCTACTGAGACCTGTACTGAGAATATAAACTCAGGGGGAACAACAAATGTTCCTGAGCTAAATGCCCCTGAACCTGGAAACTCAGTAGATCCTAACCATCTTACTGAATGGCTTCAGTCACAGAATAGCACTACTGAAATGCCTAACACTCCTGTTGACTGTGCAGAAGTAATCTCAGAAGAAGAAGCCAAACTTAGACGTTCATGGCTTGACGCTCACTCTTCTGATCTTATCATAGGAGATCCATCAACAACAATAAGTGTTGGGTGATGATTCAGTCCCAAGAAACAGTACAAGCATTGGGAGATGATTCAGTCTTCTCAGTTGACATCGACTCAGTAGCCATGTGCTTTGAAAACTTACTGAAGATTTGAAGATCCCAAAACCCTATATCGATTGGTGAACCTTTCTGTTGTAATCTGTTTTGTCTCTGAGGTTTCAGACTCAGCAGACACTCTGCTCTGGTTCAGACACTCAGCTGATTACCTGCCTCAACACCAGAAGTAGAAGACTCAGTGATACTGGACTCAAGCAGAGCAAAGATATCGAAAGGAGCCGCAGAACCGAACTCAAGCAGAGAAGTTCATCGAACTCGCAGCCGATCTTCGCAGAGCCGACTAAGCGAGAGCATGCTACCGAATCGAGATCGGACTCGAGAAAGGCCGGCGCCTTCTCGACCGTCGGCATCTCTAAAGTCAAATCAGCAGAGTTAATACGTGGAAGAGAGAAGTCAGCTTCAGATCTCCTTAAAGTCTGTTCTGTCTCAACCACTTTCTGAACCTCGACCAATGACAAGCAGCCACCTGTCCTATATCTGTTAAAGCTGCAAGTCAACAACTTTCCAGAAATGGAGGGAAAGGACACTGCTACCATACTTCGAAAGAGCCGTTAGCTACCCAAAAGAGAGAGACAAAGGATCGTCGTCTCCAACAGATCTATCCTAATCTCTTCTCTATAAATAGCGGGATAAATTAAATTGAAGCTCACGAGAAAAAACGAGAAACCTTCGCATACCTAAGAGACACACGAACTCAGAGCATTGAAAGAGCAATACGAAAAAGCCTATGTCTTCCGCAAGAAGCTAGAAGAAACAATCTCCGGCAAAAGACTACATTTCTGCTCATAGGGAACCAAGCTGAATTAGAATCATACAGCCTCTAGTATCCATGCGACGATACACGAACCCAAGGCTTATACTCAGTTGTTCGTCGTTTTAGAAGCCACCTTCTTGTTCCCTATCCCTCTAACCTAAGCTCAGACGCTTTTATCTATAGCTTAGACGAAGGAGTTCACTTCTGAACTGATCCTTATTGTAAAGGACTCCTTCACTGTTGGAGAGTTTTTCAAACACTTAGTTTGATAACCTTGTAAACTGAGACTTCGAATGGTAGGAGCGCTACAGGCTACAGAAGGGGATCTCCTCTTTCTGGCGAGTCACTCTGACTTCCCTTTGTGTTCCGCGAATTGGCCCAGTGTGGCTGATCGTCCGAAAAGACCAGCTAAGCATCATTGGCTTGGTCAGCGCGTATGTATAAGACCGAATCCGTTCGATTTCTAAAAAAGATTACTAATCCTTAACTTATAAATCCCAAGACCAGTGTTTGTCTAGCCTACAAACCGATTGAGACTACCTCAGTATAATACATAGCCTCCTGATCTTTCAGGACAGTGGACGTAGGATTGTTGGATCCGAACCACTTTAAAAATCTCTGTGTTCTGTGTTCTTCATTTTACTGTTGCATTGATTTACTGTTCATACTGAAAATATCTTTTAAATCATTCAACTGAGTTTCAGCAAACTTAATCGACTGCACTAATCTACTGAAACTGTTTTGATAAAAACATTTTCCTAACTCAACTGAATTTGGGCCTAGACATTTCCGCACTACCGAACTCTATCTCGAACGATATCGAATCTCGACTCTAAGTCGCCTAGCCGATCTCGGCAGAGTCGGTCACTCGCCACACGATTCGAGACAACTTATCCGGTCCGCCGAACTCGTTCAAGCACGACACCCTCCCCGAAAAGGACTCGTTCGTGTTTAAGTTAAGAAGTTTTCAGGTGTATTCACCCCCCCCCCCCTCCTCTACACCTGAACGTACTCTCGGGACCAACAATTGGTATCAGAGAAGGAGTTCTTTAAGACTCTTGTTATTTTGAAACTGGTCTACTTGAACGGATCCGGAAAACATTTTCACTGCATGTCATTCTTCATTCATATCACTATCTATCCTGTCTCAAGATGAATCTCAAGATTTTGAGGGCACTGCCAGACGGAAACTGGACCCCCTTTGCTACTTTATTACGTTATTCTGATTTAGATATTGTTACTCCTGACCATATCTTTTCAGAGCTTAAAGCAGAGGAGTTCGAGTTTGACTTAACTCAAAGGAAGCAGCGAGCTGAAGCTGACACCCAAGTCGACCATACCTTTAAAGCATCAGTCAGCACAACAGCTCCGGCGTCTAGCAAGGCTGAACCTTCACTCAGTGACATACAAGAAGGAAATCTAGCCAAGAAGTACGCACTGCTTGCCGTGAAGTATCAGAAGGAAAAGGAGAGGCGCAGAAAAGTGACTAAAGCCCTCAGAGAATCCAAGGGTAAGTCTAAATATATGCCCAAACGCACTCCTGACTCACATACTTCTGAATGCAGAAAACAGGATGACTCAGCTAAGTCGAAAGACAGCGAAAGCAAAGAAGAAAGAGTCACAATCTGCTACAACTACAAGAAGCCGGGACACTACCAGTATGACTGTCCTGAGCTCAGCACTGCTGAAAGAGTAGTACACAAAGCAAGAAGGGAGAAGTTCATCAAGAAGCGACAAGCATACAATGCCGGTGAAGTCTCAGACGACTCAGATGAAGTCGATTCCTTCATGGATTCATCAGACGATGAAGCAGCTTTCACGGCAATAGAGCTTGAAGCTGAAGAAGATACTGAAAAATGTCTCATGGCAGGAGAAGAGGATGAGGTAAACTCTCATGCACCATTTAATTCCTCTTCACACTACACACACGACACGATTTCAGGTGCAGATGAGAATCTGGACGTCGCGATTGCATACGAAGAACTACTCGACGAGCAGATTCAGATGAGTCTGCAGCTCAGTAAGACTCTTCAGGAGTTGGATACCCTGAAAGCGAAGAATGAGAGACTTTCTTAGGAGAGTCAGGTTACTACTGAGTCAGAAGGACTTGTGTTGAGACTCAGGGAGGAGATAAACTCTCTGATGGCCAAGTCTCAGCATCAAGAAGATCAGATCTTAGTACTGACCAAAGACTTGACTCAGAAGGATACTGAATTGAGTCTACTAAAGCAAGAGTTGTCAGGACTTCAGACCGAGCATGAAATACTAAAGAAGAGTGATGATGTCTGGAGGAACCTGATGACAGAGCGTTACATGGGCGTTGAAAAGAAGCTAGAGGCTATGATAGCAAGCAACAAGCCAAAGTACTGTAAGGAGGGAGTTAGATTCAGCCATGGAGCCTCCTCATCTGCTCCCGTATGCTCAAAAAACCATCTAGCTGATAGGTTTGTTCAAGGGGAGACCATCAATGCAGACATACTGAACCCTCTAGCAAAGAACAAACAGAAGATGAAGGTACCTCATCCTAGTTATCAGCACTCTGACAAGAAGATCAGCACCAGATCACCCCAGTTCAGTCAAGGGGGAACCAGCAAAGCAAAATAGGCTGATCAGTATGGACCTCCGCAGCTAACTCATCCAGCTGAGTATGGGTCATATTACTATGATCCTATAGTCAGGAGAGGATCCAAAGGTCAGAAGAAGAAGAAGAAAGCCGTACAGAAGGCAAAGGTCAGCAGTCCACCCACTTATAAGATCAGGACTCCTGAACCTGAAAAGTCTCAGAAGTCAGCATCGACTAGTCCAGTGGTCAAATATGTTGACAAAAGTGGAAAGAAACTGTTTGAGACCACCAGGGTCGTAAGACAGATATGGGTTTCCAAAACTAACATCTAAGGACACAAAATCAAAAATAAAGGGTACCTAAATATAATTATGTCTTGCAGGTGCACAAGGACCCTTGGTGTGTGGACAGCGGATGCTCAACACACATGACGTACCAAAAGGACTTGTTGAAGAATTATACTACTGGAGAAGGACCCCGAATCGAGTTTGGAGACAACGCAAAAAGCTATACCAGAGGTTATGGAACACTCAGCATTGGAACAAAGAATGAGCCTAAGAGTATCATATGTTGAAGGACTTCAACATAATCTTCTCTCTGTTAGTCAATTTTGTGATAACTCGAATAGAGTGATTTTTTACGCTGGTTTCTGTAATGTCATTGATAAACCTACAGGGAAAACAGTGTTATCAGGTTCACGCAAAAAGAATATTTATGTAGCTGACTGGAACTCAGCTGATCCTGAAGCTTGTTTGTTGGCTAAAAATGACAACAGAATAGGGTGGCTCTGGCACAGAAGACTCAGCCATCTCAACTTCAAGACGCTCAACAAATTGGCTAGAAACACTCTAGAAAGAGGACTGCCGAATGAAATATTCAGCAAAGACACTTAGTGTGAGGCATGTCTGAAGGGAAAGCAAACAAGGAATCAAAATCCGCCTGTTCTATCTCCTTCCACTGATGGAATCCTTCAGCTACTATGTATGGATTTGTTCGGTCCAGTCTCTACGATGACAATCAGAGGCTAGAAGTACGCATTAGTGGTCATTGATGACTACTCGCGCTATACATGGGTCATATATATTTTCAACAAGTCTGACGTCAAAACAGAGTTACCAAGCCTTCTGAAAAGGCTCAGTGTCGAGAAGAACACCATGATCATCAAGATACGTTCAGACAGAGGAACTTAGTTCCTGAATTTTATGGTGGAGGAGTTCTGCAAAGCAGAAGGCATAGAACATGAGACGTCTGCCGCGCGCACGCCTCAACAATATGGGGTTGCTGAGAGGAAGAATCGAACACTCAAAGAAGCAAGCGAGAACCCCCGCTCGCGCACTCGTGACTCCCAACCAAATTCTGGGCAGAAGCTACTGATACTGCATGTTATACTCAGAACCGATCTTTACTGACAAAGTAGCATAAGAAGATACCATATGAACAATGGAACGGCAGGAAGCCTTCTTTATCTTATTTCCACATATTTGGGTGTTCGTGCTTTATCCACAATAATGGAAAAGATCAGCTGAAGACTTTCGATAGAAAGTCAGATCAGGGAGTGTTCTTAGGATACTCCCGGGTCAGCAAAGCTTTCAGAGTCTTTAACTATCGAACCCTTTGCATGGAGGAAAGCCCTCATGTTGTTTTTAATGAGTTTTCTACTGAAGACAGGAGCAGAAACTCTAAACTTGAATCTCGAGGACATCGAAGCGGCTACGAGGATCTCGAGCTTAAAAGATAAAGTTGAAAAGATCCAGCTATCTTGGGATGATGATTCAGATGAAGAAACTGAAGACAAGTCTACTGAATCTCAGCCAGCAGCAGAAGTAGCTGAACAGATTGACTCTCCTGAACAGAGTCAATCCCAGGTAACTCAGGTCGATGAACTAACCCTAGTGGTAACTGAGACCTCTACTGAGAATAATAATTTAGGGGGAACTAATGATGTTCCTGAGCTAAATGACCCTGATCCTGGTGACTCAGTAGATCACTCTTGTAACTGAATTGCTTCAATCTCATAATTGTACAACTGAAATGCCTAACTCACCTACTATCTATGTTGAACAAATTTCAGATGAAGAGTTGAAACATCGTAGATCGTGGCTGGATGCTCACAATTCTGATTTAATTATTGGAGATCCTTCAGCAAGCATAAAGACAAGATCCAAATTCTGTCAGGGAGAAAGTGCCTTATATTCCTTCTTCTTGTCTACTGAAGAACCTCAGTCAGTTGAGGACGCACTAAAAGACGCTGATTGGATCATAGCCATGCAGGAGGAGCTGAATCAGTTTACAAGAAACGAAGTTTGGGAGCTTGTTGACAGACCCCGGCATCAACATGTGATCGGAACCAAATGGGTCTTCAACAACAAACGAGATGAAAACAACGTCATAGTAAGGAATAAAGCAAGACTCGTGGCAAAAGGCTACTGTCAAGCTGAAGGGATAGATTTCGACGAAACGTTTGCTCCAGTTGCAAGATTGGAGGCAATCAGACTATTCCTGGCCTGCGCAACACATCAAACATTCAGAGTTTATAAAATTGATGTGAAGTCTGCTTTCCTGAACGGCGTACTAAAAGAAGAAGTCTATGTGGAATAGCCTCTCGGCTTTCAATAGGGACATCAAGTTTATAAACTCAGAAAGGCTCTGTATGGGTTAAAACAAGCACCCAGGGCTTGGTACAATACCCTGTCTGAGTTTCTTCTTCAAAATGGTTTTTAGAAGGGCACAGTAGACCGCACATTATTCAGCATTCGACTGGAAGACGACTTATTGCTTGTGTAGATCTACGTAGATGACATCATCTTCGGTTCGAAAAACGTCATCATATGTCAGCAGTTTGAGAAAATGATTAAGGACAAGTTCGAGATGTCAATGATGGGACAAATGAACTATTTCCTCGGCTTTCAAGTCAAACAATCTGAGAAGGGAACGTTCATCAATCAAGCCAAATACACTCGAGACCTCATCAAAAGATTCAGTTGCACATCCGGCAAACTAATCAAGATCCCAATGAACACGAACATGAAAATTGATCTTGATAAAGAGGGAGTATCAGTAGACCAAACTGAATTTCGTGCTATAATTGGTTCTTTATTATACTTAACAGCTACTCGTCCTGACATAACTTATGTTGTAGGTGTCTGCGCTCGATTTCAGGCGAACCCAAAGTAGAGTCACACGGACTCAGCAAAGAAGATTCTCCGCTACCTCAGAGGAACACGTGACATGGGTTTATGGTATCCAGCTGATGATAATATTGAACTAACTGGTTACTCGGATGCTGACTATGCAGGATGTAGAATTGACCGAAAGTCAACTTCTGGAACGTGTCAGTTCCTTGGCGCAAGTGGAGATCATGGTGTTCAAAGAAACAAAGTATTCAGTAGCGACGTCAACTACTGAAGCTGAATACATGGCTGCCGGAAGTTGCTGCGCCCAAATCCTTTGGCTGAGACAGCAGCTACACGACTATTACGTCATTCAGAATGAAGTGCCAATTTTCTGCGACAGTACCAGTGTCATTGCAATCACTCAGAATCCTGTACTTCATACGAGATGCAAGTACGTGGACATCAGACACCACTTCATTCATGACCATGTCGAAAAGAAGGATATCAGGATGGAAAAAATCCATACTGACCATCAAAGGGCTGATATACTGACCAAGCCTCTAGCTGAAGCAAGATTCAGAGAACTTTCAGTAGAGCTAGGTCTGCTGGACCCTACTGACTCTAGTCAGTAACAGGATTCAGGAGAGGAGCATTCAGTAAGGGGGAATGTTCACTCTTAGTACTGAATAAAAACAGTACGTAGAGACTCAGCAACCATCTACACGAGGTATCAACTCACTACGATGTTCAGCTGACAGGTTTGCGTATCTCTACTCAGTAGCCAATAGAACAGTTATGTGCATTTATGAATCAGATTCAGTATCGTATTCAATGCCTTAGAAAATATCATTTAATATTAACGGTTTACATTTAATACACGACATTCTATGTACAAGCATGCTGAACTCTGCGGCGCATTTAATGCATGTCGTATCAAGTTACTTCTTTGGCTATATACAACTGTCTTTTGACTTAGGTGGCTTATATGATCATTACCTATTTTATAAAACTTAATCCTAGCCATCCATCTCAAAAAGCGCATTCAAACTGAACCCTTGATATTTAACTGTTTATCTTCTCTAAGATATATATATGCATTCAAAATGTTTGAAACCACCATTTCAATTCTGCAAATATCTTAAGTACCTTAGATTTTCTGAGAATATCTCTTACTTCGTTACAAAAATTCTATTCTCTAAAACTCCTCAGAAAATCTTTTGGTAATTTTCAATGATCTTTCAGTATCGTATGATCTTTCAATGATTTTTCTTATATCTTATCAGATACTGACTAGTACTATGTTTGCAGATTACTAAAATGATAGGAAACGTTGTCGTTTCTCCGTCCGATATGCAAGAGATCCTTGACAAGGATCGAGTCTGGTGTGAACCAGTCATGGAGTTCGACGCGTGCGATTTGGACTATATGGAAGAGATTTTCTTCGTCCTCAGGGAGACAGGGCTTGATCTTGACGAGGAAGCCAACTTTCTTCCTACCATGTCAAGTCGCTGAGATCTATCTGAATTCCGACTCAGTCGACAGAGACATCAGAGGCCGTTTCGTCGTTCACTCAGTAGGTGACCCCTCGTGGACTGCTATAGAAGTCAAGCAGATGTCTATCTGTGAAGCTCTGCAGAGAAGCTTCAACTTGCCGAACGAAGGATTTACAACCGTTGCTTACAAAGACGACCTCATGGACGAATACGTTATGGAATTCTGTGGGAAGCCGACAACATTCAGAGCTACATTTCCCAAAAATACCATGCTCCCACAATACCGAGCTCTAGCCTACGTCGTTACTCAGTTGCTGACGAGTCAGGCAGGCTCCTTCGATCAAGTCTCTAAGCCGAAGATTCAGCTGATGATGGCCATCCATGACAGAGCAAAGATCAACTGGACGGAATTATTTCTTAGAGAGACGCAATCAGCCAAATTTGATAAAACATCCAAAAGGCTGAGCGTCAAAGGGAAGCTTCTATATGGCCTGAAGCTCTCCGTTATGATCGAAGACTTCTGCGAATCTGACAGCATCACCTTCGCCGACAAGCAATACTTCAATGTGAAGAAAGTCAGATTCCAGAACAGGGCAGCGGCTCTTCAGCAGATCGGCTCAAGGCCCGCTGACCCAAGGACTAGAACTCAGAAGACCTCCACGCCAACTAAGAACAGGTCCCCTCCCAAGTCAACTCCTAAGGCGCCGACCAAGAAGCTGAAGAAATTCAGTGAGGTTGTGTTGGAGGCAGAGCCAGAGGCTGTGATTGCTGAGCCATGTTTGCAGCTGAGGGATGAGCCCGAGTCCTCAGAGCATACTCAATCAGTGGAGAAGGCCGTCTCCACTGAGCGTGAAGAACCAATGGACCAAGGGTCCAAGCTGAAGAGGTCAAAACACTAGAGAGCCCCTTGGATGTTCCACCTCTTAGCAGTATACTGTCTGCTGAGAAAAAGGCGTCTCCTATTGAAGTAGAGGATTCAGAGACCGCCTCAGAATCAGAGTCGATCGGGATGGAGGCCGCAGCTCTCAAATCTAGAGCCTCCCGAGAGTTATCTGAAATCACTCAGGAGATCGCCAGCCACAACGACCTTATCTTACTTGCAAGGCAGGCGAGGCTCCATATGCTCATCTGATTCCAGGAGTGGCATAACCTGAAGAGACTCATCATCCACCACTCCTGCGAACAGCTTCACAAAGAAGAGCTGTTGATCAGAGGAAAGATTGGCTACTCAGAGCCATCTGACCTCGGAATGCTAGAAGACCTGAGGGCAGCAATGCTCGCTATACTGAATGACAGACAAGTTGTCTCAGCATCTGCGCCCTCAGATGGGTTTGACCCCGATAATCAGGACCCACCCCATGATTCAGGCCTTGAGAAGCCTGATGAGGGATCTCAAACGGCCAAGGATGCTCCTACTTCAACTGCTGAACCGCCACTCAGCATCCTTGGACCCGAGCAGTCGGTGGCTGGTACTTCGAAGGCAGCTAATCCTTCTCAGCTCCTTCTTGAGTCTGCTTTCGAAGCAGCGCCCAGCCCGAAAAGCCGACATTCAAAGTAAATGGCAAGGGCACTAAGGAGTCAGGGGACTCAGAATAGACTCCTTGCCCGCGTCATCCACAAAACATGGAGGCATACCACCCAGGCCCATAGTGCAGAGATTCAGGGGCTGAGGACTACCATCCAGAATCAGCCTGCCCCTGACTTCTCCACCAACTTATCTGACGCGCTAGCCACCCAGCGGGCTGACTTTGAAGAACAACTGAAGACGATTCAGGCAGGCCAAGCTTAACTGCTTGAAGATTACAAGGCCGTACAGACTGCTCATAATAAATCCGTCACCGCCATCTCTCAAGCCTCTGATCTCAGATTGCAAAATATTCAGAAGGCGCTTGAAGAGAAAGTGGACAAACAGCTGAAGGAATTTCAGGCAGCAACTGATCTATCTCACAAGAAGTACAGTACTCAGCTCACAGACGAGAGAAACGAGCTTCACAAGAAGCTGACAAAGCTGCACAGCACTTTGGATGATCTATCTGAAGCTTACAAGAGCCTGAACAGCAAAGTGTCAGTTCCGCCCCCTACCCGATTTGCTGATGCTAAAAAGGGGGAAGGAATAATGGAGAAAGGAACTAAGGAACAGATGCTGAAAGCTCCAAAGAGAGCAAGGTCAGTGGCAGGGGTGTCTCAGACTCAATCATCTGCCCCCACTGCACCTATTCATACTAGCGAGGCCTAGGGTGTCTCAGCAGCAGGAGCTGTAGTGCCTGCTGAGACTGGCCCAAGTGGCTCATAAGCCAAGGAAGTCGCAACTCAAGCAACCCAAACACCCTCAGATATTATTAAAGAGGTTGCTGAGTACGCCAACGAGGAGTCAGAAGAGGATGAAGCTCCCCTACCTCCTCCAGTTGCCGAAAAAGGCAAGAAGGTACTGAAGCTTCCAACCCCTCCCTCCAAGAAGAAAGGACCCAGGAGGTATATTACTCCAGAGGAGGAAGCTCAGATAGCTACAGAGGAAAAATTGGCAAGGGAAATAGCCGAAGCTGAAGCTGCGAACAAGCCGAAGAAGAAGCCTGCTAAGGCAAAACAAAGGCTCCAGCTGGAGGCAAGAAAACTGGAGCTAGGCTGTCTCCTAGAACAGTTAAGCTCATCGATGAAGCTGATAAAGAGAAGGAGAAGGAGCAGCAGCAGCAACAGTCCATTGGGCAGCAGGGAACATCTAAAGAAAAATATTCCACACCTGCTGACTAAGAAGAAGAGCAGCCTCACAAGCCCTCCTATGTTGCCTCGAAAGAACAAGACCAAGAAATGGATGAAATTTGGGCTCAGATGGAGAGGTACTTGTACAGAGAAGAGGAGGATAGACAGATTGAAGCAGCCAGAGAGAGGATAAGGCTTGCTGACCTCGAAGCTCTTAGGCTGAAGGCTGAACAAGAAGTGAGTCATAGGATTTTTGAAAAGGCTGACATTCCCTACAGATACATGAAGTTCAGGAAGCCTACTGATCTCAAAACTCACAGATGGCCAAGAGTGGACGAGTGGATGCCGTGGGAAGTCACTCAGAGGTGGGAAGCGCTAAAAGCTGAATTCATCAAAAGAAACTATTTCTGGAGGTTTTGGGATGAAAAGCACAAGACATTGGCCTTTACTGAATGGATCATGAGAGCTGACCTAGATATGTATGCCAGACTTCAAAAGGCTGTTAAGGACAATGTTGAAGTAGAGTACCAGCTCCCAGAATCCTGCCGCCCCCACTGAGAATAGACGGATCTGTCCACTATGGAGTGATAGAGAAAGAAGTGAAGGACGCTGCTGAAGCCAAATTCTTAGATTAAGAAGACCCAGCTGACTTCACTGAGATACTGAAGCTGAGGAAGATGACTTACCAGATGTATGGATTGCCCCTTCTTGAAACTCAATCAAAGGACTTCAAGGACAGGATTAAGCAGTTCAGATGATTCTTGCTTCTGTATTCTCCTTGCATCTTTCTTTTGACCTTTTTAGTATAGCAGAGGATGTACTTGTACTGAATTGCTCACTTATATATAACATCTATGTTTTGGCTTTGACAATTCCTTATTGTCTGAATAGCCGTGTTTGTTTATGCTTAACACTCAGAATCACTGAAGTGATTACTGACTCACACACTCACTGTTATTATTTATTGTCAGTTTTTGCTTAGCTAGATTATGATAGACTACTTAGTGTTTGGGGGAAATTATTGTTAGAAAGGGAGAAAATGAAGATTAGATTATGTATAAGTTCTGATTTTCTGCCCTGATTCCGTCAGTAGTCTAGGACTTGAAGAACAACTCCACTGATCCTACTTGTAATATTTTGTAAGGAGCTCTGTTTCTGATAAGTCATCGTGTTAGGATTAGCTATTAGACTGATAGGTTTTGGCATCATCAAATAGGGGGAAAATGTTAGGTGATGATTCAGTCCCAAGCAACAGTACAAACATTAGGAGATGATTCAGTCTTCTCAGTTGACATCGACTCAGTAGCCATGTGCTCTGAAAACTTACTGAAGATTTGAAGATCCCAAAACCCTATATTGATTGGTGAACCTTTCTGTTGTAATCTGTTTTGTTTCTGAGGTTTCAGACTCAGCAGACACTCTGCTCTGGTTCAAACACTCAGTTGATTACTTGCCTCAACACCAGAAGTCGAAGACTCAGTGATACTGGACTCAGCAGGAGCAGTATACTGAAAGGAGTCAGTAGAATTGAACTCATCAGGAGAAGTTCACTGAACTCAGAGCTGATTTTCAATAGAGCCGACTCAGCAGGAGCATGCTACTGAATCAGAGATCAGAGTCAGCAACAGCCAGACAGTCTTCTGACTGTCAGGATCTCTAAAGTCAAATCAGCAGAGTTAATACGAGGAAGAGAAAAGTCAGCTTCAGATCTCCTTAAAGTCTGTTCTGTCTCAACCACTTTCTGAACCTCGACCAATGACAAGCAGCCACCTGTCCTATATCTGTTAAAGCAGCCACCTGTTCCTAACTCAACTAAATTTGGGCCTACACATTTCCGCACTACTGAACTCTATCTGAACGATACTGAATTCTGACTCTAAGTCAGCTAGCAGATCTCAGTAGAGTCAGTCACTCTGCCATACGATTCAGAACAGCTTATCTGGTCTGTTGAACTCGTTCAGTACGACACCCTCCTGAAAAGGACTGTTCGTGTTTATGTTGAGAAATCGGTTTTCAGGTGTATTCACCCCCCCCCTCTACACCTGAACGTACTCTTGGGACCAACAATAAGGACGAGATCCAGATTAAGCCAAGGAGAAAGTTCGCTCTACTCCTTCTTCTTGTCTATTGAAGAACCTCAGACGATAGAGGATGCTCTTAGCGACGCTGACTGGATCATTGCCATGCAAGAAGAGCTGAACCAGTTCGTTCGACACGAAGTTTGGGAGCTTGTTGACAGACCTAGACGTCAGCACGTGATTGGTACTAAGTGGGTCTTCAAAAACAAGCGAGATGAAAACGTCATTATCAGAAATAAAGCTCGACTTGCTGCCAAGGGATACTGTCAAGTAGAAGGAATAGACTTTGATGAAACTTTCTCCCCAGTCGCCAGATTGGAAGCTATTCGTCTGTTCCTAGCCTATGCAACGCATCAAAAATTCAAAGTATATCAGATGGATGTAAAGTCAGCGTTTCTGAACGGTGTACTGAAGGAAAAAGTCTATGTGGAACAACCGCCCGGCTTGCAGCAGGGACATCAGGTGTACAAACTTCGGAAAGCGTTGTATGGGTTAAAACAAGCACCCAGGGCTTGGTACGATACCCTATCAGACTTTCTGCTTCATAAAGGTTTTCAGAAGGGGACAGTAGATCGCACCCTGTTCAACATCAAGTTAGGAGATGGCATCCTACTGGTGCAAATCTACATGTACGACATCATTTTCGGTTGCAGGAACGTGACTATATATCAACAATTCAAGAAAATGATGAAGGAGAAGTTTGAGATGTCCATGATGGGGGAGATGAACTACTTCCTTGGATTCCAAGTGAAGCAATCAACTGAAGGAATATTCATCAACCAGGACAAATACACTTGAGACCTACTGAGAAAATTCGACTGCGACTCAAGCAAGCCAGTCAAGATCCCCATGAACACAAATTTTAAAATCGATCTAGACAAAGTGGGAGCTTCTGTTAACTCTACTGATTATAGAGCTATTATTGGTTCTTTATTATATTTAACAGCAAGCAAACCTGACATAACTTATGTTGTAGATGTATGTGCAAGATTTTAGGCGAATCCCAAGCGAAGTCATCTAGACTCAGCAAAGAAGATTCTGCGATATCTGAAGGGAACACCTGATGCAGGGTTATGGTATCCTGCTGATGATAATCTTAGACTAACAGGTTATTCTGATGTTAATTATGTAGGATGCGGGATATATCGAAAGTCAACTTCTGGAACATGTCAGTTGCTAAGCAGCAAACTAATCTCATGGTTCTCAAAGAAACAGCATTCAGTGGCGACGTCCACTACTGAAGCTGAGTATATGGCTGCTCGAAGTTGCTGTGCTCAGATCCTTTGGCTTCAACAACAACTACGAGACTATGGAATTACTCAAGATGAAGTACCCATCTACTGCTATTCCACCAGTGCGATTGCTATAACTCAGAACCCAGTTCTTCATACGAGATGCAAGCACGTGAACATTCGACACCACTTCATCAGAGACCATGTTGAGAAGAAGGATATCAGGATGGAAAAGATCCATGCTGACAAACAAAGGGCAGACATACTGACCAAACCACTAGCTGAGAACAGATTCAAAGAGCTATCAGTTGAGCTAGGTCTACTGGATCCCACTGACTCTTGTCAGTAGGAGGAAACAGTACGACAGGTTAGAAGACTCAGGACTTTGATTCAGTCGGGTGAATCACATAGTACATAGTAAGGGGGAACATGGTTATCAGCACTACAAAGATCCTCCTGAGTCATAACGGTAACCAGCTGATCGTAAAAGTTCAGCTGACGAGGTTTGCGTAGTTAAAATACTTAATATTCTCAGAAGCATGCTCGCATTTATTATATCAGTCGCTTGCACTCAGTAGTTTAATGAGCATTTTTTTCCCGCCATTAAGTTTTTAAGGTTTAAGTCAGTAGAAACCGTTTTCATTTAAAAAGCTTAGACTTTAATGCTGCCTGCAATGCATTTAATGCATGTCTTCTCACCTTACTTTATCTGCGCATATCTTACGTGTGTCTTGGTTAGAGGCAGCTAATATAATCATTCCGTTTATAACATCAGATCACAACCGTCATTAAAAAGTGAGTTTTCACCCCAACCGTCCGATTAAAACCGATTGATCTTCATATCTTATAAAAACTCTCGCCTTCTCCTCTAATCTATTTTTCCACCATTATCGCACTTAGAATAAATTTTCAAGCATTCAATTTTTGTTTCTCGTCAAACTGTCTCTGTTTTTCCACTCGTGCTCTTTGTCTACGGTAATTTTTTAATCTTCTGCTTAAACTCGAATCTAACTTACTCTATTTTCAAGTGCTAATGAGCTTTTTGCAGATATCAATGGCGATTGTTTTGACCCCACCCCATAGAGATCGTCAAGTCCAGGGTTCAATTCGAACCGATGATGGTGCTCTATCAAGCAGACCTTCCATACTTAGAGCCCGTTTTCTCGGCTCTTGAAGAGCCTGGCCTTGCGCTTCTTGTCACAAAGCATCCGCGATCGTATCTCCCCAGCCAGGTGGCAGAAGTATACTGTAACTGGCGTTCGGTGGAAGATTCAGATGGAGAGATGTCCCAGATCGCTTATATGAGGGAAGTGGCCCCTCAGAAGTGGGAATCCAGCCATGCCGATATAAACATCAAGGCAGCGCTGAATTCATCATTCGATCTCCCTGCTTATGGGATCTCTCCAGTCGGCTACAAGGAGAAGGAGCTTAATGCATATGTTCATCGGTTTTGTTGTAGAGATGACATCTCCTTCAAGTCCGCATTGCCAAAGAACCAACTCATCCCGAAGTACCGTGGCCTCGCCTACATCGTCATCCACATCCTGACGAGTGCCGCTGGTTCATTCGATCAGCTATCCAAGCCCAGGCTCCAGCTGATAATGGCCATAATTGATGGAGTCCAGGTGAAATGGATGGAGTTCCTTGTGATTGAGCTGAAGGCTCAAGCACAAAAGTTTGTTGCCACACAGTCTGGAGAGAGGAGACTAATTAGTGTGGGCAAACTACTGTATGGGACAAATATGTCCATACTAATAGAGGAATCAATATCGAATCATGCATTATTTGCTGATTCCAGATACATCGACAGCAAGCTCATTAAGTTCAAGATAAGAGCCGCTGCTGAGAAGTCAGTCGGCCGTGGACCCGCTGAGCTTAAGAGGACATCTACCGATTGCCTCCACGTGCCGACCCGCCGAAGCGAAAGAGGCTTGCGAAGACTGGAACTCCTTAGTTTCCTGCATAGCCTGCTTCCCCTCCACCACCTCAGGAGGAAAGTATTCTGGACGCTGATACCGGGATCGAGGGTACGGCCCTCAAGGATAAGGTACAGTGTATCAGTTCGGAGGAGACTCTGCCGGAGGAAGTTGAGGAACCGACTGATGAAGTCTACACTGAGTGGTCGACATTGCTACAGACTCGTCTCCGAGCCAGAGGGGAAGTCTCTGCACAGATCCCTGAAATATCAACTCATCAGGATCTGGTCGACATAGCGATTCGGGCAAGAACTCAGATGCTGCTGAGGTTCCTAAATTGGGACATCCTCGAAGAGCTGATTAAGCAGCAGTCGGCATTGTCCTTACTGGCAGAAGAACAAAGTCTGCAGTCAATCATTGGGTTTGGAGAACCCGCTGACTTAGCATCATTCGAGGACCTAGGATCAACTATGCTCTATATTCTGAGCCTGAAGTCCTCCGAGCAGAACGCCAGCAGCCCATTGCAGCCTACCCATCATGATGACAACAACGATGATGAAGACAATAATGATGAGGATAAGGCACCACCCAAGGAAGCAGACCAGGGAGAATCTGCTGAGGGTAAAACTCCCAGCGAGAAGGGTAAGTCACCACCTCCACCATCTACATCAGGTGACGCCCCCGTTGCCTCGAAGCCCAGTCGAGAGCAACAACTCACAGCATCTGAGCAGAAGCTCGGAACCAATTTGTATCAGATTAAACCCATAGGTTCCATGTCCTTGAAGTCTATCAACAGGACAATAAAGAAGTAAGGAGACAAAAATCGTCTCCTCGCTAAGGACGTCCACTTGAAGTGGGCGCAATACACTAAGTCTCAGACGGAGACATTTGACAGACGGGCCAGCGAAGTGAAAAAGGTCTCGGAAACTCCAACTCCTAACATTCAGGAGATTGTCCAGACCGCGCTCACCGCTCAGAAGGCGGACCTGGCTGCTCAAAGTCAGCAGCTCCTCAAAGCTCAGCAGAAAACATTTTCTAAGCAATTGACTAAGAGCCTAGCCACTGTCCAGAAGATAATGGATGAGCAAAACAAGATGGCCACCTCAAGCGTTCAGAAAGCTATTGAAAATCAGGCAGTGGCCCTCAAGCTCATCCAGGCAGAGATGACTGCCTCTCTCGACACATCGCTCCTGAAGCAGCGATAAGAAACAGCAGCCCAGATTAAACAGATCCGCAAGGATCAAGATGCTGACTGGGAGCATTACTGCGATGCAGTCAGAGACTTCGACACCACCACCACTTCCATCAAGAATGTCTTTTTCAAATTATAAAAGGAAGTGGTCGCTATTCGTACTCTTCTGACCCCGACTGATGATGCCAAAAAGGGGGAAGATAAGGAAGAGAGGACGGACACAGCACAGGTGGGTGTATAGGCAAGGGCAAGAGAAATTTCCAAGGGGGAAGGTTCAGCTGCTCAAACTGGAACCAGCTCAGTACCCCCTCCCACAGTCCAAATTCCAATTGTCCAAACAACGCAGGTACTTGAGCCGACCGGTGGATCAGGCGAAGGATCCTCGACTCAGCACATCGAAGAGGTTGCACAGTTTGTGGACCAGGAGGATGAGCCACTGCCACCGCAAAGGCCCAGGAAGGAGAAAGCGACTGAATCTACTCCACCGCCTTCCCCGATGCCTAAATTCAAAACCAAAGCGGAGCAGGAGGAATTTGACCAGAGAGTCGCTCAGAAGCTCCAAGATGAGCTGGACTATGAGCGACAACTTGAGGAAGAGGCTGAGAAAGCTAAGAAGAAGAGAAAGCCTGTGGCCAAGATGGCTCAGGAAGGCTCAGGAAGAGCAGGCTCTCTCTGGTACTGATAATCAGCCACTTGCTCAGAGGATGAAAAATCTTCCAACACTTACTCCTGAGCAGGAGGTAGAGGATAGAGCCACCTGGGAGGCTACGCAGTAAGGGCTGAATCTCCGAAGAGGAGATACTAGAGCTGCAGCCCTTAGGGAGAAGAAGAGATTGGAAGACTTGGCAAAGATCATAGAGCTTACTGACAAAATTGCCAAGGAACCAGTTCTCTACTGGAAGAAACAGGTGCCCAGGACTTCCAAGTTCTTCAGGCGAGGCACACCAAGAGCTGCTTATCTGAAGAAGACTCCACACCGCCATGTAGACAAGTGGATCCCCTGGAACCTGAATGAGGAATAGGAGGAGGTGAAGATAGAATTCATAAAGGCATACTACGTATGGCAATGCTATCCTACTGAGGTACCGACTGCTGAACTCTTCGACGAGTTCATTCATCAGTACAACGCCAACCTCAGAGCACAAATTCAACTGATTTTATCAAAGGAGAAGCTGCCACTCGTTGCCCGTGTCTACAGGAAGCTGACTCTGCCCATGACCTCTCGAAGAGTCTTATGTACGAAGGAGATTGAAGATGAGGTCGACTTTGCTGCTCGTCACCATGATCTTGATCCTATGCAGCCGAGTGATCTCAAGCATATCCAGACCCTCCGTGCCAGAATCTACAGATCATATGGTTTGGATCCTCCTGCTGCCAAGTCTGCTGATTTCAAGAGCAAAACTAAGAACTTCAGGCGATAGCAGTAGTTCTTTATCTCAGTATAGAAGATAGGACTGTGTAATCATTTCTCATTATATATATCAGTTCATTTCTTCTGGCCAGACAATCACTCATTGTCTTACGGCTTTGTTTATTTACTTTATCACGACTGATCACTGAAGTGATCTGACACACACACATAACCCTTTCTCTGATATGCCTATCTTTCAGCTGCTGACTACCGTGTCTTATTTGCTCAGTTTTTCTGAAGTCTTTTTGGTCAGTAGTTTGGGACTTAAGTCTTAGAATTTATAAGAGGTTTTGGCATCATCAATTAGGGGGAAATTGTTGGGTTATGAGTCAGTGGTTTGTCTTAACATCTACTTAGAGGATACTTAGTTGTTGGGTTATGAGTCAGTGGTTTGTCTTAACAACCACTTAGAGGATACTTTGTATTATTTAATCAGTAGTTCTTGTAATATGACTTATCTGCTTATCGGTAATGGGGGAAATCATAGTGTTTCACTACTATGGAATTGAAGATCCCAAAACCCGGCTTGTATCCTTTGTGTAGTGTCGATAGGACTAGATGATGTAATAGGCTAGACGGATTATATTATTCATTATCACTTTTGTCTAAGTCCTGTACGGGGTAAATGTTGGATTAATCTTCAGTAGGAAGTTACTTTCCAGAACCCCACGTCATCAGTGTAAGAGCTTATGTTCTCTATTCATCAGCTGATCTCGCTCCATAGAAGACATCTCATCAGCTGACATAGTTCAGTAAGAGAACACAGTATACGAGCTCAGTACCTTCAAGAGTCATCAGCAGATTCCGCTCAGTAGAATATTCACTATCAGTAGACTCAGACGAAGAAGACAAAGATCTTATCAGGTCTACTGTATCTGACAGGAAACGACCCAGCTTTAATTTCATTCGAAAGTCAGCAGAAGATCATATGAGGATAAGTGAGAGTCAACTCCGATGAAGACCGATGTCTGACAAATCTCACCTACCACAAATCTCGACCAATGAGAAGTCGTCTAAGCTCTACCTGCTCTGACCTACTGAAGTTGCTCTCATGCACAGTACCCAACAACTCTACTGCAACATTTCGAACATATGGCCGTTTTCCTTGGACGTTTGTGACACGTGGCATCGTCCTCTCCAACGGGCAAATGCCTGGGTCACAACTATAAATAGAGAAGCATTTTCGAGCTCCACGTACGGGATATCAAAGGGATTACATGCTCAAGCTTTCGAAACACTCTAGCGCTTTCAAGAAGATCCAGCGAAGAACTTGCTTAGCAGAATATTATTCGTTCTTCTCTCTAGAGTTTCTTTCTTTAGATCCCTCTTCTCTATCTAAGCTCAATCGTTCATATCTATAGCTTAGAACCTTCGAAGGAGTTCACATTTCGTGACTGTTCTTATTGTAAGCTATAGTTATTGTATAGCTCAATCGTTCATAACTATAGCTTAGAACATTCTCTATCTAAGCTCAATCGTTCAGAACTATAGCAGGATCACTGTTGGAGAAAATCCCCTCCCCTTCAAACTTAGGTTTGAATTGTAAAGTCGCAAAGGACTATAACTTAGAAAGGTCTGTCCAGTGCACAGATACATTGCTGAGGCTTGCTCAGATTAACCAACAAGACCTCCTGTTCAGCAGGACCGTGGACGTAGGATCTTGCGTATTCGAACCACATTAAAAATTGCTTGTGTCATTTACTGTTTTATTGCACTGCATACAAATTATCTTACAAACTCATACTTTGCATAAAACGTGTTCGAAAAGTGCACTAGCAAAAATAATTTGGTTTACGAAAAATAAGTTTTCAAACTGAGACGAAGTCTACCGGGCTCTACACACTTTTCCGCACTAAGTCTCCGACTGAGAATCAAATACTGACAAAACTCAGTAGGAGAGAGTCAGTACCTGACTTACTCTGACCCGGGATAAGAAGGTTATTATTTTGCACTATTCATCAGTTGCAACCTACAGCTCAGCTGTCCTTCGCGCTTGAGAAAAAGAACTTGTACTCAGGTGTATTCACCCCCCCCCCTCTACACCTTACTCTCGTCTCCGGACCAACAAAAGATCTCCCACTCCTTCGCCTAAGAACAAGAGGCGCATGATGAACTTATAGCTCAGAAGCTGCAGCCTCAGCTGGATCAGGATACCAGAATCTAAGAAGAGGCCAAACTGAAGAAAATGCTAAAATTCCAATTGGCAAGGCATTCAAAGACTCAGGCTCAGTGGAAGAAAGCTCAGCTGAAGCCAACTCCTCCTAAAAAGACTCAGCAGAAGCCTATTGAAAAGCCTACTGGAGACTCTGATACTGACACTCTGCCATTGTCTGCAAGGCTGAAGAAGAAAGCTCCTAAACTTACAACGAAACAAATTGCTGAGGAGAAAGCCTTATGGGAGCAGTAGAGATGGGCCTCGATTCCACAGCCAGAGAAAGGCTGACAGCTGAAGTCAGAGAGAAATTATGTGCCATATCATAATGATCAAAAGTACAACATGAGGAAATGTAAAAAAGGGACCTCTCCCCAAAAGAACAACAAAACTAAAAGCAATATGAAAAAGCCAAAACAAATGGCATAATAAGCTAAGAAGTCAAAAACAAGATAAATTACAAAAACCGCTGAATAAAAGAAAGAACCCCATCTCAAGGAGGCCGATACCAAAATCTGAAGTTAGGATATCCCAGCTGATCTATCCTAACCAAAGACTGCAAAAAAATCGGACCTGTCGAAGAGTCGAGTGTAATCTCTGCAGCGTGATACCCCTGACTGGCTTAAGAATCCGCTGGCTTGTTCCCCTCTCTGTAAATGTAAGAGAAACGAACCCGACATCCACGAAGAAGAAGATGTATCCTCGAAAGTGTATACTTCATGACCGCGGGCCATGATGTCCTGTAGAAAGCAAAGTGATCACGACAGCGGCATCCATCTCTATCCAAATGTCAGACGAGTACTGAACCGCTAGCAAGATGCCCTGATGAAGAGCTAGCGATTCAGCCTCAAAGCTAGAAGATTCCACAATCGAAAGACAAAAAGTCGTAATCAGCTGGCCCGTGTGATCCCCTACCAACCCGCCGCCAGCTGCCATTCCTGTTGCTGCCTCAAAGGAGCCATCTGTATCAAGCTTCACCCAAGGTACCTCAAGGGGTAACCACCGAACCATCATAGACCGTAAAGCCCGAAAGATGGGATGACCCGGTAGCATAAAAGGAACATTGGGCAGAGCCCTTACCCACTGATCCAGAAGAATGCTCCCGACCGCGACAAGTAGCCTCAGCTCCCGCTCCACTTGCTTAATGACTGAGTCGGGCCGACAAGGAACGTCGCTGAAGATAGCATCATTCCTCGCCTGCCAAAGCTGCCAAACTACGAAGCACGGAACAATGAACGAGATATGAGTGGCGGAGGCCCTCACAAGGGCTGGCCGCCAATGCCCTAATCTAAGTGCAAAGTCAGTGCTCGTGTGTGAGAAAGTGTGTGCATAGGGGAACCAAGAAGAGAAATGAGTCCAAATGGTTCTTGCCAACGCACCCCCGAAAAACAAATGCTCAAACGACTCGATCGCATGCAAATCACCAAAAAAACACACACACAGATGCAAGATGGCTACCCCGCCTCTGTCTATGAACATCAACTTGAAACCTCCTACGCAACCACCTCCAAAGGAAAACAGAACATGACGGCCTCAGACAATAGTTCCAAATAGACCCAAAGATAGCCCGTTTGTCCCCCCTCCCCCTAACCTGATGCCATGCAAAGGTCAAAGTGAACTCACCATGTGGCATGAGAGTCCATCGCAGTATGTCCGGTTCATCCCACATCACAGGAGTCTGAAAGATGTCAACCACCCGTTCAGAAGGCAAGTGATAAGTATCACGCAAATGCAACAAGTAGCCTTGCAACCATGTAAGCAAATGATAATGATAACAATCGCGTACTTGGATATGGGGTAAAACCACATAAGGATGAGCAAAGGAAGATAAAGGTACATCAGCAACCCATCTGTCATGCCAAAAACTAATCCTGTCGTTGCCCACAGACCAACGAATAGACTCATGGGCCTAGATACCCCTCTTCACCAATCGCCTCCAAAAATAACTCGGCCTATCCGGAAGATGACCTCCAATCATTGGGTATGTACGAGAGCAGTACTTAGCCCACATGAAGCTAGCCCACAGAGAATCCTCTGCCTAGAACCGCCATCATAACTTAAAGCTGAAAGATGCCATAACATCAGACAGTCGGCGTAGACCATGACCTCCCTCATCTTGAGGCAGGCAAACATCTTCCCAAGTAACCCAATGCATACCGAACCCCTCCTCAGATGAACACCGAAAAAACCTAGCAATTATCTGCTCAAGCCCATGAAGAAACTCACGAGTGGGCTCCAAAACCTGGAGCACATGCAGCGGGATGGTAGGCAGTGTGCTCTTAATCAAGGCAAGACTTCCGATAAAGGAAAGATGGTGATTGGACCAGCTATGTAAGTGAGCAGTCATCTTAGCCCTAAGATCAGCAAGAGCAGTCGGCCTCAAGAAGCCTCGATATATCGGAACCCCCAGATAGGTTAAAGGAAAGCTCCCCCTCCGAAACCCCATAGTCTGCGTAATCATAGTCTGCAACCGCAATGCATGCGGCTTATGAATGAAGAAATCACTCTTCTCCTGATTGATCATCTGGCCCGAAACCCTAGAATAGTGGGTAAGACAGCCCATCAGCCCCGTGAAAGTAGTATGTTTTGCTCTAGGGAATATGATGATATCATCCGCATATGCAAAATGTGAGATGTGGAATGCCGGACGCCTCACCCCATATCGAAGATCATGCCATCTCTCAAAGAGTCAGTTCAACGACCATGAGAGGTAATTAGCAACAAGGATAAACAAAGAAGGAGATAAGGGGTCACCCTACCCCAACCGACGGGTAGATGGAAAGAAGCCCGCAGGGGCCCCATTCACCATCACCGAGAACCAGCACTTCCGAATGCAACGCCTAATCATGCTAATCCACAACAGAGGAAACCCCATGCACTCCAAAATCCGCAACAGAAAAGGCCACAATCACTACCTCGGCATCCTCATCAACCAACTGCAGTACTTGGTACATGTTCCCAATAGAAGATTGTGAACCCTAACCATTGGTTCTCTGCTTCTTTCCGATAATTTGTACAAAATCACCAAGGACGGGCTGTGACAGCCCATAAGGATTCACAATATCATGCCTAGATGGGGAAGGCTGTTGAGGCTGATCCCCGAAGTGAGGTTGGTTGCCTCGCCGAACCGGCCTCTGAGCTCGAATCCTTCGTCTAGGAACAAAGTCCAATCTCCCACGTTTAACACCTAAGGTTGAAGGCTGGGAAGATGGAGGAATCGTAGAAAGCTGTTTAGAAGCAGTCGAAGCAGCAGCCCGAGTGTCCACAGTAACCTAAGGGACAGATTTCTTCGGAGGCCTCGGGAACTTACCATAAGCATAGTAGGAATCGGCAGAGTGGCCAATGTTCTTGCACTCTGAACAATAGTTTGGGATACGGTCCCAAACCACCTTTTGTGTCGCTGACTTACCACAAACCTCCAAAACAAATTCCTCCAAAACAGGTTTGGAAACATCAACCTCAACACAAATCCTCGAAACTGAATCTTCTCCATAGTCGCAGTAGCATGATCAATCTATATGGGTGAGCTAAGCAGAGAACCAATACGATGCACTACATGATGGTTATTTAAATGCATAGGTACGACAGGTAAATTACAGAATATAGCAACTATGGGACTTTTAATAGAAGGCGAAAAATCAGGAGTCCACTTAAACACATACATGTGGCAACCCTCTATGTACCACATAGGCATATTGTGAACACCAACAAGTAATCGAGCATAATCATCAGAATGAGTAACCCTAGTAAATAATATATGCCTAGCATTTAAAAACTTCCATGAAATCTCACCCTTGAGTTTCAAATTGGCAAACGTCGTCGTGAAGTGATATGGGCGAGGGACGAGAAGTGAGAACTTTCCTACCAACTCTATTCCAATATGACCTGCAAGATGATTAGTAACAGCTTCAGAAAAACTTAAACACAACTTACCATCACGAGAGCTAATAGAGCCCATTTGTATAACATCACGAGGAAATGTGGATCCTCTACGGGTCTCCTTAAGGAGTGCCGCACCACCCCCTTCACCTTTGTGCCATGCATTATCCGAAGGTTGACCATTGGATCCAGCCGTCTTAGGACTAGTAGCTTCAGTGAGATTATTAGTAAAAGCAGCCTGACGTAAATGATTGTCATTTTCTTTCCCAATGCGTGATCCTATTATGACATGATGAGGCCGCTTATTGTCCCGTCAAGATCGAAATTATTTTGCTGGTGTGGGATCAGCAGCGGAAGTAAATACAAGGGGCTGATTCGCAGCCGTATAAGTAGAATGTGTGGCGTCAGTGCTAGCTTGCGTTCAGGCAGCTTCATTAGGATTTCGGTCAGGGAGAGTGGTATGACGCGAATTATGGTTATGATCGCTACTAAGGTTTGTAAATTAACAAACAATCAAGCACCATTTATTAGATCAAAGACGAGAGTATTTCGAGGACAACGAGAGATGTTTCAGTTCCGAGATAACCCCTCTACGTCACCATCAAACTCTATATATACTCCCGACATGCACGAAACCCTAATACCCAAAATAGACACACCATATTAAAACCCTAGCCCAAACCCTAGACTCAAACTTAATAACGAGACCCATAATAAAACGACCCAAATAAAAGACTCCACACCTACGACCCACTGCCAAAATAGCCCAACACTCTAGCCACCACGGATTCCCATTCTTCTGACATAAAATTTCAATGGTTCGATCCGATCTCCACTCTCATCCCCACGCTCGGCCAACACTTCATCCACCTCCTGCTGCACATTGTTTCGCTGCACATCAATTCCCTCCGTCTCAAGACCCGCCTTGTCCACAAGGCGAAAAGAAGGAAACTGCAGCGCCAGCTCCTCCCGCTCAACCCATGTCGCGTCCTCGACCGGCTGGCCCCTCCAGCGGACAAGGCCCTCCATATATGTGCCGGACGATGTTGTTCGCTCACGCCAACGTAGAATCACCTCGGGCTCAAACACATCACTAATATCCAACTCTAGCATAGGTGGTAAGGTTGTTTCAACTGAATGATTGCCGACTACCGCCCGTAACTGGCTAATGTGGAAAACGGGATGAATCCGGCACGACGACGGTAGTATTAACTTATATGCCACTTTGCCCACACAACTTTCGATGACAAACGGTCCATAAAAATGAGATGACAACTTCGTAAATCCATTAGTTGCCAAAGATATCTGTCGATAACTACGCACTTTGAGAAAAACCTGGTCCCCCTCGGCAAATTCAAGATCGCGACGACGGCGATTGGCCTGGCACCGCATGCGATATTGAGCACGGGCTAAGTTCCATTTTAACTGTGATAAGACCTCATCTCGAGAATGAAGCATAGAACCCACCGCGTCCACACAATTATCCTCCTGGGAATACCGCGTGATCGATGGTGGAGGATATCCATAGACCACTTCGAAAGGCGTGACCTTTCCCGCTGTTTAAAAGGCTATGTTATACCAAAACTCTGCCCACGCGAGCCATCCCGCCCACTTACGGGGCTGTTCCGAGGAGAAACAGCGTAAGTAGGTTTCCCAAACCCGGTTTAGAACCTCGGTTTGTCCATCCGTTTCCGGATGGTAAGCCGTACTAAAATGTAACCGGGTGCCTTGTGCCGTAAATAATTCTTGCCAAAATGCCCCAATGAAACGGGGATCTCTATCGCTCACTATGGTACGAGGAATACCATGCAACCGGACAATGTTGTCGACAAAGACTTCGGCCACTCTATGCGCGGACAATGGAGGCTTCAATGCAATGAAGTGTCCATATTTGGAGAGTCGGTCGACGACCACGAGTATGGATGTGTAGCCCCTTGATATCGGTAATCCATTAATGAAGTCCAAGGAGATGTCATCCCACACACGGTTTGGAATTGGTAGCGGTTGAAGCAAACCGGCCGGTGACCGTGCCTCGTATTTTGACTTTTGGCATACCAAACATGCTGCGACATAATCCCGGACTTTCCCAAACATTCCTTTCCAGTAGACGCTAGCCACTAATCGCCGATACGTACGTAGCACGCCCGCATGACCCCCCAGTGGGGTGTCGTGGAATTCGTGTAGCAATCTTGGTATCCACTCGGATGTAGCTGGAAGCACTAACCTCCCCCTGTGTAACAATTTGTCACCGGTTACGGAATACCCCGGTCGACTCGTGGGATCGTGCTTCAAGTCCCGTATCACCGCTTGTAAAAATGGGTCGTTCGCCTGCTCCGTCACAATGTCCGACACGCCCGACCACACGGGTCCACTTAGAGGTGAACATTCGCCCTCAATCTCGTGTTGCCGCGATAACCCGTCCGCCACCCGATTCGAGGCTCCGGATTTGTACTCAATGTCAAAATCATAGCCGAGCAGCTTTGCCACCCAAACTTGCTGTGCCGGCGTCGAATTTTTCTGCCGAAGGAGGTGTTGCAAGCTGTGGTGGTCGGTTCGGACTAAAAATTTTCGCCCAACTAGATAAGGTCGCCAATAGAGCACGGCGTGTACCAATCCCATTAACTCACGTTCGTATGCCGACTTAGTACGGGCTACCTCGCCCAATGCTTTACTATAAAAAGCGATTGGTCTTCGGTCTTGCATGAGGACGGCACCCAATCCTGAACCCGAAGCATCACACTCTATAACGAATTTCTTCGAAAAATCCGGCATGGCTAGAATGGGGGCGGTTGTACCGCCGCTTTCAATGTCTTGAATGCCGTATCTTCGGTGTTGGTCCATTTAAGCTTTTCGCCCGCTGTCTTCTCCAGAAGCCGTGTCAATGGTTTTGCCAAGAGTCCGTAATCGCGGACGAATCGGCGGTAATACCCCGTGAGGCCCAAAAAACCCCTAACCGCTTTAAGTGTAGATGGTGTAGGCCAATCGGTAACCGTCCTAACTTTTTTTGGGTCCATTTCCACACCCGTGGCCGAAATGATATGGCCCAAATACTCCACTCTCGCACACCCGAATGAACACTTTTTTCGGTTGGCCACGAAGTCATTGTCCTTTAATATCCCCAAAACCGTAGCGACATGCTGACAATGTTCATCTATTGTTCGGCTATAGATTAAAATATCGTCAAAAAAAACGAGGACGAACTTACGTAGCATGGGTCGGAACAAGTCATTCATTACGGCTTGAAAGGTCGCCGGCGCATTAGTAAGGCCGAACGGCATAACCAAGAACTCGTAGTGACCACTATGTGTACGGAACGCTGTCTTAGATACATCTCGGCTATGAACCCGAATTTGGTGATACCCGGCTTTAAGATCAATCTTCGAGAAATATGCAGCTCCCGCTAACTCGTCAAGCATCTCTTGAATTACCGGAATAGGATATCTATCCGGAACCGTCCTCTTATTCAACTCCCGATAGTCCACACAAAATCGCCAACTCCCGTCCTTTTTCTTAACAAGTAACACCGGGCTCGAAAACGGACTAGAACTTGGACGTATGATTCCCGCAGTTATCATCTCCGTGACCAACTTTTCCATCTTGTCCTTCTGAAAATGATTGTAATGATATGGCCGTACTGAAATCGGTTGTGTGTTCGGCAAAAGCTCAATTTTGTGGTCAACCGTTCGCCGCGGGGGTAGAGCCGTAGGTTTTCCGAATACTGATTCAAATTCACCGAGGATTCCCGCTAATGAATCTGCCAAAATGGTACCTTCTCTGACCTCCTCTCCAATCGTCCAACACTCGGCGTGGCTAATCAAGACAGCCGTGTACTCCACCTCAGTTTCACGCTGTAGTACATTTACCGAAACTTCTCACCTTGAGAGGTAATCCTCCCCCTCCAACCTTACGACGTAATGATCGACATCATATTCCATAAACTATTTGCCCCAATCCACTCGCATCAATCCTAGGGTTGATAACCATGCAATGCCCAAAATTATATCTACTCCACCAAGAGCGAAAGAGTGGCAGTCGACCACAATGTAGCCTGGAGCGAACTGAATTCGAAGGTCACGACAAACTCCCTCGGAGGCAATTCGAGTCCATCCCCAAGGCGCACGCCAAAACGTTTTTATTTATCCGTCGGAATACCGCAAGTTGCTACTAATTTATTAGATATAAAGTTATGTGTAGCTCCACTGTCGATGAGAATTGAAACCACGACGCCGTGGATCATGCCCCGTAACCGAAGCGTTTGGGGACCCAAAATTCCCATGGCTGAGCATGCATCTAATTTTGCATCCTCACGCTTGGAGGCGTTATCCAGCTCCGACGCAACCACGTCTACCTCATCTTCTTGTTGTAATACGATTTCCTCCAGCTCGATGTCCGATGCTTCGTGATCTTCAACCAACAGAATCCAAAGACTCCTCATCGGACAATCATGTTGTGGGGTATACGGCGCCTTACATCGATAACATAGGCCCTTCCGTCGAAGTTCCTCGCGATCGGAATCGGTCAGACGGCGAAAAGGGACGCGGACAGCGCCCTGGTCTCGGCTGGTGGAGACCGGTCGACTAGACGATCCCGCCCGTTGGACCGTACTCAAATTCTGACTCGGGGCCGGCAGCGATAACTGCCCGGGAATCGGCCCTCTCTGTGGATAAGGAAAACCTCCCTGCCGTCGCGGAACAGATTCGCGGAACCCCGGATTTAACGTCGAGATGCCGCGGCCAGTAACCTCGACCTTGCGAGCTAAACGGATGGCGTCACGCAAGGTTTCGGGTTCGAGAACCCAAACTTGGTTCCGGATCGTCTCCTTAAGGCCCATGATAAACAAACTCAAAAAAATTTCGTCGGAAAAGTTCGGCACTTGGTTAGCCAGATTTGTGAAGTGATCTACGAATTCTTCTACTGTACCTGTTTGTTTGGTGGAAGCCAATTTAGCGAACGCAGTTCCGTCGCACTGTTCATCAAATCGTTCGATCAAGCCTTGAGTGAAATCGGCCCAAGTGTATTGAGGTCGTTCACGCTTGAACCATCGAAACCAATTGAGGGCCGCCCCTTCCATAGCCACCATAAGCAATTGTTTTCATTGGTCTTCCGTAGCCATATATAACTCCAGATGCTGATCGACCCTTGACAACTAACCCAAGGGATCAGCGCCAGAAAACACGGGCAACGGTGGTGGTGGGTTATCACTATTTCCTGAATGAGGATTAGGGTTTGGGTTTTGAGTTTGAGACTCGGGACTCGTATTGTTGTTTGTATTATTTTGGTTTGGTAACGGGGTACCAGCACGCAGTGCATTGAGTCCGGCCAAAATCTCCGATACCTGTTCGGCGACCACATCGGCTTTGACGCGAGCTTGCCGTTGCTCCTCCGTGATTACCCTGATGGATTCCTCAATTGCAGCGACACGGTTCTCCATTTCACTGGTTCCAATTGCGACTCCGGAACGCAAGACGACCATACGGCGGAAAGATCCGGTAGGTCGGACCAAATTGGTATGACGCGAATTATGGTTATGATCGCTACTAGGGTTTGTAAATAAACAAACAATCAAGCACCATTTATTAGATCAAAGACGAGAGTATTTCGAGTACAACGAGAGATGTTCGAGTTCCGAGATAACCCCTCTACGTCACCATCAAACTCTATATATACTCCCAACATGCACGAAACCCTAATACCCAAAATAGACACACCATATTAAAACCCTAGACTCAAACTTAATAACGAGACCCATAATAAAACGACCCAAATAAAAGACTCCACACCTACGACCCACTGCCAAAATAGCCCAACACTCTAGCCACCACGGATTCCCCTTCTTCTGACATAAAATTTCAATGGTTCGATCCGATCTCCACTCTCATCCCCACGCTCGGCCAACACCTCATCCACC
Organism: Lavandula angustifolia; assembly: GCA_028984105.1. NCBI lineage: Eukaryota > Viridiplantae > Streptophyta > Magnoliopsida > Lamiales > Lamiaceae > Lavandula > Lavandula angustifolia. The sequence continues at coordinate 29,385,641 of CM054815.1, read as the reverse complement.
TCCTGCTGCACATTGTTTCGCTGCACATCAGAGAGGAAGCGAGGGTGAGGATGGTTGAGGTGGGGGGTTCAAAGTCAAGCAAGGTCGAGAAGTGGAATTATTGGTAAAGGGGGTTAGAGGCATGGAATGGGATGTAGGAGGTTGCAGGTTCGAATCCATGTAAGGGAGGGAGAAAAAATAGGATGAAAAGATATTTTTAAATTCAATCAAGGTCTGAATTTATGGTATGATTTGGGATAGGATTATCTTTGGAAATATCTGCAATTTTAGGCCAAGGATGGGCAGAGATAATTTTGGGTGAAGAAGGTAATGATTTACTTACCAAATCATCCGAAAGTGGCACAACTCCAACCCTACGAGAAGGCGACGCTGAACAACCCACAACCTCCACCACCGTTGGTTTTTTTGAAGATTCAGCCATCATTAGCTTTCCATTCTTGGGTACATGATCCGAGATAATAACAGGTGGCTGCTGTTCAGATTGTCCAGCCAAACTATCATCCTGCAATAAGTCGCCTTGAACAAATTCGTCCATATCTTGAACAGACCCGTCCATTGATTTAGATCCATCTGAACGATCAGGAGAACTATTATTTTTCCGTCGTCCAACAGCCTCGGTAGTCTGACTAGCCACTGGAATCAGCGGCGCTTTTTTCTTCTTGTTCGGCGGACCCTTAGCTACCAACCTAGTATCAGGTTTGTTCTTCGAATCATGCCGCTTCCTCAAACTTCTACCACCACCAACCTCCGCCACTCCATCCCAGGCGGGTCTGCCATGAACAAACCCTAACCCTAGCTAACTCCCACCGCTGATATGGCAAAGCCTAGCCCATAAATTTTTTGCCGCGCACCGAACCCTAATCGTAGGAACACCACCACTGCTTGCACAGCCCCAATGCCTACACCAATTAACCACCACCAAACCCAACAACGACCAGAACACAAGCACACGCACACAAGCACACCTACACAATCTGAAAAATTTACCGCAAGCAGGATCAAAGGTACAATGCAAATCAATCGGACAAAACAATAAAAAACTCATGCATAATCACACAAATAAGTAAGAACCGCTAAAACTCAAAAAAATTGGCCGAAAAAAGGTCGGAAAAAGGAAATATTTGCTAAGTGAGAGAGAGAGAGAGAGAGGATCAGTTGAAGCCAGACAGAGACTGAGGAAAGCTAAACTAGTAGAGTATATTGATAAAACTGAGAAAGCAGCCAAGAAAGCTATTCCAGTCAAGAGCAGAGAGATCCCAACTACTTCAAAATTCTATAGGTGCGGTGGACAGAAGCCTCATTTGAAGAAAACTCCATACTGCCGTACAGATAAGTAGATCCCGTGGAACCTCAACGAGCAGTGGGAGAGTTTGAAAGAGGACTTCATCAAGAGTTACTATGTGTGGAAATGCTTCACAAACGACACTCTACGGGATAAGTTGTTCGATCAATATCTCTACAACTGTGATCCCGACTTCCAAGCTTAGATCAAAATCCTTCTATGCAAGGAGAAGTTGCCACTGAAAGCGATGCATAGAGACAACTGACTCCCCCGATGACTCTTGAAGGTAACGTATGGACCAAGGAGAAATTACGTGCCATATCATAAAGATCAAACGTACAACATGAGGAAAGGTCAAAAAGGGACCTCTCCCCAAAAGAATGACCATACTAAAAGCAATATGAAATGGCCAAAACAAATGGCAAAATAAGCTAAGAAGTAAAAAAAAAAAAAAATTACGAAAACCGCTGAAAAAAAAAGAAAGAACCCCAATCTTAAGGGGGCAAATCTGAAGTGAGGATATTCCAGCTGATCCATCCTAACCAAAGACTGCAAAAAAACCAAAGTTGTGGAAGAGTCGAATAGTGTAAGCTCTGTAGCCTGATGCCCCTGACGGGCTAAGTAATCTACTAGTTTGTTCCCCTCTCTGTGAATGTGAGAAAAAGGAACCCGACATCCACGAAGAAGAAGACGTATCCCTGAAAGTGTGTGCCTCATGACCGCGGGGCTATGACGTCGTGTAGAAAGAAAGTGATCACGGCAGCGGCATCCATCTCTATCCAAATGTCAAACGAGTACTGAACCGCTAGCAAGATGCCCTGATGAAGAGCTAGCAATTCAGCCCAAAGCTAGAAGAAAAAAAGCCATAAGCAACTGGCTCATGTGATCCCTAACCAACCCGCCACCTGCTACCATTCCTGTCGCCGCCTCAAAGGAGCCATCTGTATCAAGCTTCACCCAACGTGCCTCAGGGGTAACACCACCGAACCATCGTAGACCGTAAATCCCAAGGGATGGGATGATCTAGTGACATTAAAGAAACATTGGGCAGACCCACTGCCCACTGATCCGGGAATACTCCCGGCCGCCACAAGTAGCCAGAGCTCCCGCTCCACCTGCCTAATGACTGAGTCGAGCCGATAAGGAACGCCCCTGAAGATAGCATCGTTCCACGCCTGCCAAAGCTGCCAAACTACCAAGAGCATAACAATGAACAATATATGAGTGGCGGAGGCCCTCACAAGGGCTGACCACCAGTTGCCTAATCTAAGGGCAAAGTCAATGCTCGTGTGTGAGAAAATGTGTGCATAGGGGAACCAAGAAGAGAAATGAGTCCAAACGGTTCTTGCCAACGCACCCCACTAAAATAAATGCTCAAATGACTCGATCGCACGCAAATCACCATAACAACACACACAAACAGACTCAAGATGACTACCCCGCCTCTATCTACGAACATCCACCGGTAACCTCCCACGCAACCGCCTCCAAAGGAACACATAACACGACGGCCTCGGACAAGAGTTCCAAATTAACCCAAAGATAGCTCGTTTGGCCCCCCTCCGCCTCACCTAATGCCATGCAGAGGTCAGAGTGAACTCACCGTGTGGCGTGAGAGTCCATCGCAGAACGTCCGGTTAGTCCCACATCACATGAGTCTGGAGGATGTTAACCACCCGCTCAGAAGGCAAGTGACATGTATCACACAATGCAACAAGTATCCCATGCAACCATGTATGCAAATGATAATGACAATAATCGCGTACCTGTATATGGGGGAAAATAGCATAAGGATGAGCAAACAAAGGCAAAGGTACGTCAGCAACCCATCTGTCATGCGAAAAACTAATCCTGCCGCTGTCCACAAACCAACGAATAAACTCATGGGCCTAGATACCCCTCTTCACCAACCGCCTCCAAACACGACTCGGCCTATCCGGAAGACGACCTCCAATCAGCGGGTAAGCATGAGAGCTGTACTTAGCCCACATGAAGCAAGTCCATAGAGAATCGTTGGCCTGGAACCGCCACCATAACTTATAAGTGAAAACTGCTATAACATCTGACAGTCGGCGTAGACCAAGACCTTCCTCATCTTGAGCCAGACAAACATCCTCCCAAGCAACCCAATGCATACCGGACCCCTCCTCAGATGAGCGCCAAAAAATCCTAGCAATCATCTGCTCAAGCCCGTGAAGAAACACACGAATGGGCTCCAAAACCTGGAGCACACGCAGTGGGATGGTAGACAGTGAGCCGTTAATCATGGTAAGACAACCGCTAAACAAAAGATGGAGATGCGACCTGCTATGTAAGCGAGCACTCATCTTCACCCTAGGATCAGTAAGAGCAGTCGGCCTCAAGAAGCCCCGATATATCGAAACCCCCAGATAGGTGAAAGGAAAACTCCCCCTCTGAAAATCCCATAGTCTGCTCAATCATAGTCTTTAATCACAACCCATGCGGCTTATGAACGAAGAAATCACTCTTCCCCTGATTGATCATCTGGCACGAAACCCCAGAATAGTGGGCAAGACAACCCATCAGCCTCGTCAAAGTATTGCGGCGTGCTCTAGTGAATATGATGATATCATCCGCATTTGAAAGATGTAAGATGTGGAATACCGGATGCCTCACCCCATTTCGCAGATCATGCCATCTCTCAAAGAGCCAGTTCAAAGACCGTGAGAGGTAATAGCAGCAAGGATAAACAAAGAAGGAGATAGGGGGTTACCCTGCTTCAACCCATGGGTAGATGGAAATACGCCCGCGGGGACGCTATTCACCATCACTGAGAACCAACAATTCCGAATGCAATGCCTAATCATGTTAATCCACACCGGAGGAAACGCCATGCGCTCCAAAATCCGCAACAAAAAAGGCCACTGGCCCCGATCATATACCTTAGCCATATCCAACTTAATGACCAGGTTTGGGATCCTCTGACACTTAGGTAGATCATGAATAAGCTCCAGTGCAAGAAGTGCATTATCACTAATAAGACGACCACGGACAAAGCCGCACTGATTAGGCACCACCACCAAAGGCAAAAAGGGCACTAATCTCGAAGTTAGCAACTTGGTAATGATGTTGTTAGTCACATTGCACAAACTAATAGGCCGAGAATCTGTCCAAGCCTGCACATTCGGTTTTTTTTTCAATAAAATGATATAAGTCACAGTAAAACTGCGAGGCATATAAGTGCCACCAAAGAAATCCCGAACCACATCAACGACATCCTCACGAACAATCTCCCAACAATGCTGAAAGAATAGGGAAGAGAAACTAACCAAACCAGAAGTATCGTCCAGACAAATGTCAAAGACAGCTGCTCAAGTAATCTCGAAATCAGGCTCAAGTAAAGGCCCGACATCAGAGGTAAGCAACCGCTTGAAGATTCAGATGTCAAAACACGGTCTTGGTCATCAATGGAATGGATGCGAAACCAGATCCTCTTCTGGTTTACACATCCCTGGAAAAACCAAGTGTTCTGTTCCCCTCCACAGCCTACCTAATAGCCGCCTTCTGCCTCCAAAAATCTGCCTCCACCCGCGTGCGAAGTACAAACTCAGCCACACACCGATTAACCTCAGCACTATTCGAAGCCGAAGGAAATGCCTCATAAGCAGCCTGAGCAGAACCCATAGCCGCCTCCGCATTCCTCAAAGTGTTGAACACATCCCCGAAGACCTCCTTGTTCGAAGCCTTAAGAAAAGCCTTCAACCGCTTTAACTTAATCTACAATTTCATCATCCCATAAAAGCCAGTAGCCTCGTGCCAAACCCGCCTAATATCTGGAAGGAAGGTATGATGCCTAATCCACATGTTCAGAAAATGAAAGGAACACCTCGGCCTCTCAGCAAAAATCTCACACCGAATTAGTAGAGGGCAATGATCCAAGACAGACCTCGAAAGATGCACCACACGGGTCTTGGAAAAGACACTCTCCCAGAACTCACCAAGAAGAACCCTATCATGTCGCTCAAAGATACCCCTCCCATGCCACGTAAAAGAAGAGCCCTCAAAACCCGGGCCAATCAGAGGATAATCTGCCATGACATCCACCATGTCATCCATATCCAAATAACGACTAGTGGAACTCCTCTCTTCATCCGACATGAAAGTTTTGAAGTCACCTCCCACAAGCCACGATAAATCCTCCATAGACTCAGAGATACTATGAAGATGAGCCCATAAACCATGTCACTGTGCTCTAGTACACTTTCCATAATCAATAGAATGGTAAATAGGAGCCAGAAGAAGCGGACCCGATAATCGCAGATGAAGCAACTGTGAAGATCTATCTAACACCTCCAACTCAAAATCAGAATGAGCAAAAATCCAAGTCTGCGAGTTGCTATTATGGGCCCGAAGAGGAAGACAAAACATAGATCCATATGGAGCGGGACCCGAATCAGTTATAGGCTCAATCACAGAAACAAAAGACAATCTCCCTCGATTAATATGTCCTCGAAGAACATCCTGGGTAACAAGATTGGAAATCCCGCGGACGTTCTAAATCATGAAGTCTACTTACATGGGGAAACATCAGTGACAGGGATAGAGGCCGCAGCGTCCATCCTGTAATCATCAGAAGGCTCGACTAAGTGTCCATCAACCCTCTCTCCACCATTAATCATCGGATCGGCTCTGCTAGATAGAGACGGATCCAAACAAGAATTATCGGAACTCCTCGCCATTTGTATATCACTCTGAGTAGAAGCGGACTGGTGGCCCACAACCACCACCTCTGCATCCTCATCAACCAACTGCAGTACTTCGTACCTGTTCCCAATAGAAGATTGTGAACCCTTACCATTGGTTCGCTCCTTCTTTCCGATAACTTGTACAAAATCACCAAGGACGAGCTGTGACGGCCCAGAAGGAGTCACAAGATCATGCCTAGATCAGGAATGTTGCCGAAGCTGATCTCCGAGGTGAGGCTAGTTGCCTCGCCAAACCGGCCTCTGAGCCAGAATCCTTCCTCCAGGAACAAAGTCCAATCTCCCACCTTTAACACCTGAGGTCGAAGTCTAGGAAGATGGAGGAATCGTAGAAGGCTATTGAGAAGCAGCAAAAGCAGCAGCCTAAGTGCCCACATTAACCTGAGGGACATATTTCTTCGGGGGCCTCGGGAACTTACCATAAGCATAGTAGGAATCGGCAGAGTGGCCAATGTGCTTGCACTCTGAACAATACTTTGGGATACGGTCCCAAACCACCTTTTGTGTCACTGGCTTACCACAAATCTCCAAAACATATTCCTCCAAAACAGGTTTGGAAACATCAACCTCAACACAAATCCTTGCAAACTTCTCCATAGTCGCAGTAGCATGATCAATCTGTATGGGTGAGCCAAGCAGAGATTCAATATGATGCAATGCATGATGGTCATATAAATGCACAGGTAAGGCAGGTAAATTACACCATATTGCAACTATGGGAGTTTCAATAGAGGGCGAAAAATCAGGAGTCCACTTAAACACACGGATCGGGTAACCCTCTATGTACCACATAGGCATATTGTGAACACCAGCAAGTAATCGAGCATAACCATCAGAATCAGAAACCCTAATAAATATATGCCTTGTAGAGAAGACTACGAACTCCAAGTTAAGGTTCCAGAACCCCAAGTCATCGGTTAAATAGAGCTCAGTAGTCTTCAGAGTCAATCGTTGGATGCACTCAGCAGAAGATCACTCTTCAGCCGACTCAGACAGAAGACTCAGTACGATCATCCTTGATCTGCTGAATGAGAGATGAGCTCAGTTTATTACCTTCGAGTCAAAAGATGAAAGCACTCAGTAGAAGATCATTCTTCAGTCGACTTAGATGGATGACTCAGTACGATCAGCCTTGATCTACTGAATAGAGCTCCAACTCAGTTGCAGATAGTAGGAGGTACATCGACACCCTGACCTTTATTAGTCGGATGTCAGCAGAGGATACTTTTGTCTGAAGTTCAGAGGAAGTCAACTCAGCTAGAATACTATTGTCTGACAAGTCTCACCTACCGCCACACCTCGACCAATGAGAAGCAAGCAAAGCTTACCCGCTCTGACACAAAAGCTGCTCTCACGCACACAAAGGCAACCACTCTGTGGCGACATTCAATATTATTTGGCCATTTCCTTGGAGTCTTGTGACAAGTGGCATGGTCCTCTCCAACGGATCTATACAAGGGTCACAACTATATAAATAGATCACCTACAAGTGACCAACATTCACAAGACGAACCAACAGGAACAGATACACTTTAAAGCTCACGAATGGCTTCTCAAGCACTCTAGCAAACTCACTATTACATCCAGCGAAGAACTAGAAATCCCAGAGATATCCCTGTAGAACTTTCGAAGGAGTTCACTTTTAATGAATCGTTCTTATTGTAAGAACTCCTTCATGTTGGAGACAAAACCCCTTCAAACTTCAGTTTGAGTTTGTAAATTCATTAAGGACTATAACTTAGAAGGTTTTGTCCAGTGCAAGAAGCCTTTCTGAGGCTTGCTCAGATTAATCAACAAGACCTCCTGTTCTCCAGGACCGTGGATATATGATCTTGCGTATTCGAACCACATTAAAAATTGCTCGTGTCATTTACTATTTTTATTGCATCTGTGTTTCAACTGCTTGTACAATCATTATTTTAGTAAAAGTGCTTTAAAAGTGCACTAGCCAAAACTGACTTGGTTTGCTTAAAACATTTTTCAAAGAGACAAAGTAAAACCGGGCCGACACTATTCCGCACAACATTCATCTACTGAACATCTCAATACTGACATCAGTTAGTAGAACATGTTCAGTTGTTGAATCACTCTGCCCTACGAACAGAAGGCTTAATTGGCAACTGAATCCGTTCAGTAGTAAACTCGGTACAAGACTGACTTTCGCGTTTGAGGAAAAAATTGGACTCAGGTATATTCAGCCCCCCCCACACCTGATAGGGTAGAGACCCTAAGCAACAAGGGGGTCTTGTTCGAGCCAGTCCTTGCTTTTAATACTGACTGTATGGCACCGATCTTCAATGCTCTTCAGTTATCAGGCCTTCAGAATCTATTATCTTGGGTTCCTCACCTGTGCCTTCCAAGGTAGATGACCGAGTTCTTCATGAATCTACGTCGAGATGAAGAATTCAAGGATATCTCGTGCATATGCTATCATTGTGAAGTTGGCAACAATGTATGGGAAGCCAAGATTGCAAATCTACATATTGTTGAATGCTTCATAGAAGCTTCGATCTTCCCAGTAAAAGGATTTCTCCTATCGACAACGAGAAGACTTCCATTAATAAATATCTCTATCAATTCAGCGGGCATAAATATATCGTATTCAAAGCAGCGTTCCCTAAGAAAAGGCTGCTCCCTAAATATAGGGGCTCGGTGTGCATTGTTAATCATATATTGACGAGCTCCACCAGATCCTTCGACCAATTATATAAGGTCAGAATTCAGATAATGATAGCCATTATGGATGGCGTCAAGGATAACTGGACTGGATTCTTCATAACTTAGTTAAAGGCTCAGTTCCAAAAGTTCGTAGTGAATGAGGACAATACTTCAATACAATTGATTCCCTAGGGGAAGCTACTATACGGGTGTAAGGTGTTAATCCTAATCGAGGATTTCTGCCAAGGGAGAGTAGCGTATGCTAACTCGTTTTCCTTCGATAAAAAGAATATTAAATTTCAGAACGAAGCAGCAGCTGAGAAATCGACTGGGCGTGGCATTCACGATAAGCGCTCAACACCGTATACTCAGGATCCATGCCCCCAGCTTAGCAAAAGAAAAGGAAACTATTGAAGAAGGCCGAAATAACAGTTATCCCTGAGCACGTATCTATACAAGACTCAGAGTTCGGGAAAGAAGATGCGACTAGAACTGACAAAGTTAATGGATACACTCAAAGGAGACTCAATCAGATATTCCTATTGACTTACCTCAGACTGAGGTCTCCACTTCAATACCATCTTCAGTACTCTCTAGACAGATTCTAAAGATACTAGATCTCTTTGATCTAGTCGACATCGCAACCAGGGCTTGGGTCCAGATGCGTCTCCGATTCCTGGATTGGGATATCTTGGATTAGATGATCATCCTAAGGAATCCCTGTACTGATGCAGGAGGAGCAAACAGTGCAGGAGGAAATCGGCTACGGAGAGCTAGCTAACATAACTTCTATGGACAACCTCCGTTTAGCTATGCTCATGCTCCTCAGTAAGAAGGGCACAGATGAACAACCTGCTCAGCCCAAGACTATATCTGACTCTGAACATGATGAGTTACCACCCAAGGAAGCAGACCAGGGATGATCTGCCTAGGGGAAGTCTCCCAGAGATGATGATGATTCACCACTGACACCTCCTTCATCAAGTGCCATCATCTCAGCTCCATCTACGTCTCAGCGAAAAGACAAACCAAGCAAATCCAGCTAGCAAGCTACTGAGATCAAAGACGTATCAATGGTAACAACAAATAAATTCCTTAAGCGTCAGGGTCACAAAATTCTATCTTCTTGACAAAGACATGAACTTCAAACGGAGCTAATCTACAGAGGCTTAGACTCAAAAATTGAGTGACCTGACTGCTGTAATGCAGAGGATCAGTACGCCTCTATTCCTAATACTAATGATATTCTCCGTAAGGCAATTGATGTGTAGACGATAGACTTAAACTCTCAAATCCAACAGATTCTGCAGTCTCTGGCCCATACCTCTGGCCCAAACCTTTTTTGATAAGAAGGTCGCTGCATTTCTGATGTCCTCAAGGCCGTTGAAGAGCGTTATCGACTAACCACTAAGAGTGTCTCTCGAGCACTCTTGGAATAAGTTAACGTCGGTTGCGTCTTTAAGAATGAAGCTATTGAGCTGGTTGAAACATACCTAAAGCGAAACAAGGCCGAAAAAGCTGAAGTACTCAGAGTCGCCCAGACTGAGCATGATAAACACTGGGATAAGTACACAGATGCCTTCAGGGATGTTGAGGCCAAGCTTGAAACTATTACCCTTTTAGTCTCAGTCCTTGCCGAAAAGGTCACCGCTTTGGCCACTCAGATTGATGAAGCCAAAAAGGGGGAAGGAAGTAGGAGGAAACAACTGCTGACCTTCATAAAAGCTGAAGAGGTGACTACAACAGGAACGAGCAAGAGAGAAGAGGTTAAGGGGGAAGGTTAAGGAGAACCGACTAACACGGTAGTTACAGAAGTGGCTCAGTTCATTGAAGAACTGACTGAGGAAGAGCTTATACGCTAAGCTGCAAAGGCAAAGCCATAGCCTCTGACAGTCCCCCCAAGCCTAAAAAGCCAAAATTTCAAACTCCTGATAAGCAGATTGCCTGATGGCCAAGGAAGGAAAAGCCAAGGCTAAGAACAAAGGCATACAGATCAGGACTCCAGTGCCTAAGAAATCGAGATCTGTTTTGCCGAGGCAATCAAGAGCTTAGTCTTCAAAATCAAATTCGGCTGAAAAAGAGCCTGAAGCTTCTAACTCCAAATCTAAATCAGCTGAACCCAAAGACATTGAAGCAGAGCAGATCATTCCCTCCATTGAGCTATCTAAAGAGCAAGAAGCAGAAATGAAAGCCATATGGAATGCCTGTGAAAGAGGCTTCGACATCACTGCTGAGACGACCAAATTGAAGTTGCAAATGAGAGAGTAATATTAGAATATCTTGAGGCATAAAGACAGAGGACTGAAAAAGAAGCTAGGGAAAGGATCATTGAAAAGGATAGGAGCGTCCCGACAACGTCAAAATTCTTCAGACGCAGAGAACACGAAAATAATATCAAGAGGATCACTTATCCAAGGACTAACCAATGGGTACCTTGGAAGATCAATCAGAAGTGGGAGCAGATCAAGATCGACTTTATCAAGAGCTACTATATCTTAAAATCAGTAAGTGACTCAACCGATCCAGATAGAACCTGGAGAATTCTTGATGATTCCAGATCCAGAAGTCCATGCACATATATTGATCGCTCTCGAACAGTCATGACTAACAGTCAATGCACGTTAATTCAGAACTCTCTCTCCTCCTTACACTCTAGAAGGAAATATATGAACAAAGGAGATTAAGGATGAGATCAAATTTGACATGGTGAGGAAGGGATTTGAGCTGAATAATCCTGAAGATAGAGAAAAGATCAAGAAGCTGAGGAGCAGAGTATATTCCTCTTATGGTCTTGATCTTCCTGAGAATAAGTTAGTTGACTTTAAAGCGAGATTGCAACAATTCAAGAAGGCCAGCTGATTCTCTTTTTCCTTCTGTTTGCTCTGATAGTCCTAGCTCTTTTATAATAGAATTTCATGTACATGTAATTCCTCATCATTTATGAAATTTTATCTCTTTTGGCCTAAGAACAAACATTCAAATGTTACTTATCTTTTTGTGTGCTTCTCCCTTAGTTCTTCGTTAGTATATCTCTGATCTATGTTCTAAGTCTTAGAGGGAAATTGTGTTGTAAAATTTTTTTTTTTGGGAAGTAAAGGTTTTGGCATCATCAAGTAGGGGGAAATTGTTGGGTATGAGTTCCAACATGATAAGATTTGAAGATCCCAAAACCCTTAGCTGAATGATAATCCTTTTATAATGTAAAAGCTTAGTTCAGTTCAGCATGTTAGGAACTTAGTAGGCTAGCTATAGTTCGGTTCAGTAGAACATCTATTGTCAGCTGGAATAACTCAGCATCAAGAAACCCAGTTTGCTATTTGAGAACCCACTGAATTTGTAAAGAATTCAAGCCAAGTTCTTAATATCTCAGAAGAATGTCAATAGAAGACAATTCAGTAAAAGGTCCCAAAGGAAGTCAACTCAGTGTTCTCTTGAACAAACCTCACCAAGACTCTAACCTCGACCAATTAAAAGCTGCCAGCAATGTACCTACTCTGCCACAAAGCTACATCCTAGGCTGAAAAAGAGGAAATCCCTATGGTGACATTCAAAATGAAAATGGTTGTTTTTCTTATCGTTTTCGACACGTGTCTAGCCAAAAAGACATCGAAAAGATCCAACATTGTTGGGATGATGATTCAGACAGTGAAATTCAGAATCAACCAACACGCAATGTAGCTGAACATATTTATAAATACTGATCAGAATCAATCCCAGGTAATTCAGGTCGATGAAGAAATACCAGTGGTAACTGAGATCTCTAACTCAGGGGGAACTATTAATGTTCTTGAGCTGAATGCCCCTGAAGCATAATCTTGTTACTGAATTGCTTCAATCACAGTATAGTACCATTGAAATTCCTAATACACCTACTATTTGTGCAGAATCAATTCCAGATGAATTAACAAGATACCGTCGTTCATGGTTAGACGCTCATAGTTCAGATCTTATAATAGGAGATCCTCCAGCTAGTGTCAAGATAAGATCCAGATTTGTCAAGGAGAAAGTGTTTTATATTCCTGCTTCATGTCTACTGAAGAACCTTAGACGATTGAGGATATGATGAATGATGCTGACTGGAGGATCACTGCTAGCAAGAGGAGCTCAACCAATTTACCAGAAACGACCTGTGGACGCTTGTAGACAGACCTAGACATCAACACGTGATAGGAAGAAACTGGGTCTTCAAAAACAAGCGAGATGAAAACAACGTCATTGTCAGGAATAAAACTAGACTTGTTTTCAAAGGATATTGTCTAGCAAAAGGAATAAACTTCGATGAAACGTTCGCTCTAGTTGCAAGATTGGAAGTCATTCGTCTATTCCTAGCATATGCAACACATCAACAATTCAAAATCTATTAGGTGGATGTGAAGTCAGCTTTCCTAAATGGCACACTGAAGGAAGAAGTCTACGTTGAAAGGTTTTCAGACTTTCTACGTCAGAAAGGTTTTTAGAAGGAAACAGTAGATCGCACCCTGCTCAGTATCAAGTCAGAAGATGACATCTGACTATACAGATCTATGTGGACGACATCATCTTTGGATCTAGGAATCTGACCATGTGTCAGAAATTTGAGCAGATGATGAAGGCAAAGTTTTAAATGTCAATGATGGGAGAATTGACTTATTTCCTTAGATTTCATGTCAAACAATCCAAAAAGGGAATATTCATTAATCAAGCCAACTTGATATAACTTATGTTGTAGGTGTATTCGAGAGATTTCAGGTGAATCCCTAGCCGAGTCATGTGGACTCAGCAAAGAAGATTCTTCGTTACCTAAAAGGAAAACCTGATGTTGGGTTATGCTATCCTGCTAATGATAATCTTGAACTAACTGGTTATTCTGAAGCTGATTATGCAGGATGTCGAATCGACACAAAATGAACCTCAGGAACATGTCAGTTCCTCGGCAATAAGCTTATATCTTGGTTCTCCAAGAAAAAACATTCAGTAGCTACGTCCACTACTGAAGCATAATTTATGGTTGCCGGAAGCTGTTGCGCCCAGATACTGTGGCTTCGACAACAGCTGAAATGTCGATTTACTGCGATAGTACCAGTGCAATTGCAATTACACATAACCCATTTCTACATAAACGATGCAAGCACGTGGACATACGACATCATTTCATCAGAGATCATGTCGAGAAGAAGGATATCTTGATTGGGAAAATCCACACTGATAAATAAAGGGCTGATATTCTGACCAGACCTCTAGCTGAATCCAGATTTAATGAACTCTCTGTAGATCTAGGTCTACTGGATCCTACTGACTCAATTCAGTAAGACGATCCAGAGGGTACCGAGTAAGGGGGAACTTACTATCTGTACTGCTGAAATACTCAGCGTGTTCATAGTGGTATCAGCTGACTACTTTGTTCTACTGACAGGTTATGAGTATTTACTTAGCATTTGGTGATCAGCATGTCATAGCATTTATTTTATGCCTTTAATGTTCATCGTATGTCATTAAGTATATCGTTTTTATTAAACGCATGACATTCCATAAAAGTGATTGCGTCGCATTAAATGCATGTCATTTCACCTTACCTCTTAGATGATAGAGATAAGTAGGTCGAGATTATAGGCGGCAAGTAATCGTAAATCTCTATAACATTCAATCTGAGCCGTCCACATTTCAAAATCAAATTCATCTCAACTGCATGCAGAATAAACCGTTCATATTCAAACATGATACATGTCTGCATGTATATCTCATCTAAATACATTTCCGCTATTTTTGAGCGATCTTGTGTTAGGCAAGTATTCTGCTTTAGAAATCCATCACATTCAAGCACAAGTCCTTCAGTAAATCTCTTTAAAAACTTTATCTACTCTACTAACTTACTCTATTTTCAAGTGTTAAAACTTAGTTTGCAGATTCAGTTTTCATATCAATGGCGCCGTTCCTTGATAAGGTTGTTTTGATCCCGTCCAACATGGAGGATATTATCAGCGGCAAGAGAGTCTGGTTCGAGCCGGTACTCGCATTTCGATCTTGCGGAGTGGAGTGTATAGAGCGGATTTACAACCTTCTTTAGTCGTCAGACCTAGAATCCATTCTGTCTAGGGCTCCCATCCATTGCTTTCCGAGGAAGGTTACGAAATTCTTCCTCAACATCCATGAGGGAGTAGATGGTCAGGACATTTCTTGTTTCAACTTCTAGCAAGAAACAAGTAACGACGGTTGGGTAGAGAAGATTCCTGAGCTTGATATTGCTGACTGTCTTCAACCCAATTTTCATATTGTCCATCAATAAGTACCTATCTAGGTTCAGTGGAGAGCAGAACATCATATTCAAATCGGCATTCCCCAAGAATTGGCTGCTCCTTGAATATTGAGGATTGGCATACGTTGTCAACCACATCCTCACCAGTTCAGCTGGATCCTATGATCAATAGTCTACGATCAGGCTTCAGATCGTGATGGCCATAGTAGATGACGCTCATGTGAAATTGACAGAGTTTTTCGTGTATGAGTTCAAGGCCCAGACTCCGAAGTTTGTCTACAGAGAAGACAAGAATTCCATGCACCTGATCCCGTAGGGCAAACTATTATATGGTACAAAGGTGTACATTCTGATTGAAGATCATTGTCCGGGACAAGTGGTCTTCCCTGACGCGCACTACTGTGACAAGAAGAACATCAAATTCGCAAGTGCGGTAGCAGCTGAGAAGTCCATTAGACGAGGACTGCATGACAAGCATCCTCTAGTGATTACTCAGGATCCTCGTCCAACTCAGCTGAAGAAAAGGAAGACACTGAAGAAAGCTGAACCTTCAGTGGTGATCCCTATGACCATCTCAGTCCACGATTCAGAGTCCGGTCAGGAGGATGTGACTCTGAAGGATAAGGTCGAGAGGATTAAATCTGACGAGACTCAGATATCCAAGCTGACATTCCTCAGACTGAGATCTCCACATCACTCCCTACCTCAGTATTGCTAGCGCCGAGCAGAGTTGCTGAGTTGATGAGATTCCCAAGATCATTGATCATGCTAATCTCATGGATATTGCCGTTAGGGCAAGGGTTCAGATTCGTCTTAGATTCCAGGAATGGGATCTGCTTGCTGAGACGATCACCCTCCGGACAATTCCCGAACTTGTCCAAGAAGAGCAGACCTTGAGAGAGGAGATAGGCTATGGCGAGCCTGCTGACATAGCGTCAATGGACGATCTTAGAGCCACCATGCTTAGGCTCCCAAGGTAATCTGAATAGCCTGCTCAGCACGCGACTCAATCTGACTCTCGTCCTGACTCACCACCCAAGGATGCAGACCAGGGAGGATCTGCTGAGGGAAAATCTCCCAAGGATGACTCACCACCGCCACCTACTCTATCTTCAGGCATTGTCGTCCCCACGCCGTCAAAATCTCAGCCAAAGAAGTAGTCGAGATATCAAGCTTCTGAGATTTCAAACTTCAACACGGCGTCGATCAACAAGTGCGTCAAGCGTCAAGCACACAAGAACCGTCTCCTAACCATGGACGTGAATTCTAAATGGACCGAATTCACTGAGGCTCAAATCAGACGCTGGGCACTTATCTGCTGAAGTGAAGAGGATCAGCACACCATCTAATCTTAATGCTGAAGAGATCCTCCTGTAAGCACTTCAGGAGCAGAGGACCGATCTGAATAATCAATTCCAATCTATGGCCCTAGATCGAGTCCTAAAGGCCGTTGAAGAGTGCAACAAGTTCACTACTGAGAGTGTTGCCAAGGCACTCGTGGAACTACATGAAGCCTGCACACTCATTAAAAAGGATGCCATAGATTCAGTAGAGGCATACCTTCGACGAATTGAGGCTTAAATTCAGAAGTCCTCGCAGCCGTCAATTGTGAGCATGACAAGTAATAGACAAGATACACTGATGCAGCTGGAGATGTTTTAGCAAAACTCGAGTCCATCAGCATGTCAGTCGAAGTGCTTACTACGAAGGTCACTACCCTAGCAACTATCATTGATGATGCCAAAAAGGGGGAAGGAAGTAGAAGTGATCAACTACTAACCCTCTTGAAGGCTGAAGAGGCAGGTCCTAGTAAAGCAGCTCAGAAGTCAGCTGAGAAAGTAGCCGAAAGTAAAGGGGAAGAAGCTAAACAGGGAGAAGGCTCAGGAGAGCCAGCTGACGAAGCCATAACTGAAGTGACAAAAAACTTAGACGCTTTAACCAAAGAAGAGCCACCACTCAGGTCAGCAGGAAAAGGCAAAGCGCTTGCTTCTCCAAGCCCTCTAGAATATAAGAAACTGAAATTCAGAACGCCAGAGGAGCAGATCGCATATGACGAAAAACTGGCGCGAGAACTTCAGAAGCTAGATGAGAAGAAGTAGACAAAGCCAAGAAAGGTGTTCAGATTCGATCTCCAGTTCCTACCCGAACAAGATCAGTAATAATTAGGCAAACTAGGTCAGCTGCTCAAACTCCTCCCAAGTCCGAACAATCTGAGAAGCCTAGGGTACCTAAGTCCACATCAACCGGACCGAGCGACTCAGAGACTCAGCAGCATATCCCTTCAACTGAGCTTTTTAAGAGACAAGAAGCAGAAATGAAAGAGTTGTGGGATAGTTGTGAGAGAGGAATGGACAATACTACTAAATCCAGACTGTTGGTCCCGAGATAAACGTTCAGGTGTAGGGGGGGTGAATACACCTGAAAAGTTTCTCAAAACGCGAACAGTCCTTTTCAGGAGAGTGCCTTGCTGAATAAATTCAGTAGACCAGATAAGCTATAATAGAATCGCGTGGACAGAGTGACTGACTAACTGATGCCTGCTAGCTGACTGATGTCATAATTTAGTACCGTTCAGTAAAAGTTCAGTAGAGTGTGCAAATGTGTAGGCCCAATTCAGTTGAGTTTGAAAACGTTTTTATTAAAACTGTTTTAGTATATTAGTGCAATCTTTTAAGCTTTGCTGAAACTTAGTTGAATGATTTTGAAAGATAATTTTCAGTGTGAACAAAAATCAATGCAACAAGAAAAACTAAACACAGAACACAACAATTTTAAAGTGGTTCGGATATCAACAATCATACGTCCACTGTCCCGAAAAGATCAGGAGGCTATTTTATTATACTGAGTTAGTCTCAATCGGTTTATGCACTAGACAAACATTGGTCTTGAAGATTATACTGAGCAAGTCTCAGTTTACAAGTATCAAAATGAAGTGTTTGACAAACTCTCAGGGATGCACTCCTTCAATCTAAGCTATAGATATATTAAGCCGAGCTTAGGTTAGAGGGAAGGGAACAAGAATGTGGCTTCTAGAGTGACGAACTGTGAGGAATAAGCTCTCTGGGTTCGTGTTCAATCACTTAGATACTAGAGGCTATTGATTCGAATTCAGCTGGTTCCCTTTGAGCAAGAATGTCACCTTTCGCTTAAAGTAATTCTCTGAAGTTCTTGCACAAAGCTTAAGTCGGTAGGAATTTGCTCGTAATCGCTCGCGTGTGTCGTTGTGTCTAGGTGAGCTTCGATTGGAATTCTTCCCTCTACTTATAAAGGTGCACCATGGAAAGATCCGTTGGAGACGACGATCAATATGTCACTCTCTTTTGGGTAGCTAACGGCTCTTTCAAAGAAATCAGACAGATTCTTTTCCCTCCATTTGGGGAAATAAGCTGACTTGCAGCCTTAATTAGAAAGTGGACAACTAGCTACTCATCATTGGTCGAGGTGCAGAAAGTAGCTGAGACAAACAGACTTCGAAGCAGATCTGAAGATGACTTCTCTGAACACCTCGTATGACTCTACTGATTTAACAAGTAAGATCACTGACAGTCAAGAAGACTGTCTGGCCGTTGCTGAGTCTGATCTTGGTTCAGTTGTATACTCCTGCTGAGTCCAACTCTATTGATGGTAAACTATGAGTTCAGTGAACTGCTCCTGCTGAGTCAAGTTCTACTGACTCCTTTCAGTATGCTGGTCCTACTGAGTCTAGCACTACTAAGAAAACCTCTCATTATGCTGCTCCTACTGAGTCCAGCACTACTGAGTCTTTACTCCATGGTACTGAGGCTGATAGTCTACTGAAGAGTCAGCAGACAGAACTAAGTGCCTTAACCATGCTGAAAGAATGTCTACTGAGTCTGAAACTCTAAGAGACAAAGGCATAACACTTACAACTCAATGGTTCACCAATCAGATTAGGGTTTGGGATCATTCAAATCTTCTAACACTATACTACTGAATCATCTCCCAACACAGACAGATCAGAGAGGCTAGAGAGATGTTACATAAAGCTAATCTAGAGGCTCTTAGGCAAAGAAACGGAGAGAAAACATCGATAGAGATGTCCCCTGAGAAGGACAGAAGTATTCCTACTACTTCTAAGTTCGTCGGAGGTAGAGAACCACGAATCGATCTGAAGAGAGTTCTTCACAAGAGAACTGATGATTGGGTTCATGGAAGATTGACTTCATCAAGAGATTCTATATCTGAAAAATATATGATGATCAATCTGATGCTGATGACAAGTACAAAGAATATCTGATGACAATCGATCCTCCTCTCTATCCTGAAATCAAACCTTTCTCAGTCAGTTAGGTAAGGTTCTCAGAGCACCTAAGAACATATCTTTGCCACCTCCTCTCACACATCAAGATAATATTTGTAAGAGAGAGATAGAGGAAGAAATCAATGACACCATCACACGAAAAGATTAGACAAGAATGATGTTGGAGACAGGGAAGAGATCAAGGCATTGAGGAATAGGGTTTATTCATCCTATGGCCTTGAGCTTCCTGAGAAGAAGTCGTCTGACTTCAAGGCAACTATTCAAGAATTATAGTCTTATAGTCTTCAGATTATAGAATTAGATTGTTATGTACTTGAAATATTCTCATATCATCTATGACATCTTTTTTTGTTTGGCCTTCAACAATTACTCATTGTCACTTGGCTGTGTTTTTATCTTTCAACAGTACTGGTCACCTCAGTGATTAGATCACACACCCACATATCTGCTTACTTATATGTTTCTCTCTGTGGTTCAATTGTTTAGACATTTTTTAGAGAGATATTGCTTGTAATATGATAAGGGGATATTGTTAGACTTTAGTCACATGATCTATAGCATCTGTATTGATTAGATAGTCAGCTTTGCTGATCGAGATAATCTTGATGTAAAGAGCCTTTCTGGCCGATATTTCTCTGATATTGTGCTTAGAATATCTTGTACTCCCTCCGTCCCATTCATATTGACCCCTTTTCCATTTCGGTCCGTTCCATTTCTATTGGCCCCTTCTAAAAAAGAAAAAGAAAAATATTACATTCTCTCATATTTTATTATTTCTCTCACCTACTTTATCATCCACTCTCTCACCATCTCACTCATCTTCTCTCTCTTACTTTATCACCAACTCAACTTTCTTAATTCTTGTGCTAGAAAGGCAAGGGGCCAATATAAATGGGATGAAGGGAGTAATAGTTTTTAGCAAAGTCAATAGTAGTTGATTGTAAAAGGTTTTGGCAACATCAAATAGGGGAAAATTATTTGAATGAGATTCATATGATAAGATTTGAAGATGCCAAAACCCCTAGCTGAATGATGAACCTTCGATATTGTAATAACTTAGTTGAGTTCACCTTGTTAGGAACCTAGTAGGGTAGAGTTCAGTAACTGTGTGTTTAGTAAAAGATTCTGCACTCAGCCGGAGAACTCAGTATCGTGGAATTCAGTTGGAAAGCTATCGACCAAGTGAATCTACAAAGGATTTCGAGCCTATGAACTGAATTGATCAGACGAATGTCAGTAGAAGATACATCTTTAGAAGGTCCGAGGATTTAAAGGAAGTTAACTCATCGTACCTTGGACCATGAATAAGCCTCACCTACTCTCATAACTCGACCAATAAGGAGCTGACATAAAGCTGCCCCTAAATGGAAAAAGTTGAAATCTCTACTGTATCCCTACTTCAACTTTCTAATTAATATGGTCGTTTTCCTTGTCTTATTTGACACGTGTCTAGACTCCCTCCAACGGATCTATTCACAAATCGAAGACTATAAACAAAAAGGGTCTTCATGCAGAAAGACAATCCAACAACGGAGAACACAAGCTTTGAAGCCAACATACTCTAGGGAACAAAAAGCCAAACAAAGTGAAGAACCTATTCATTCGAAGATCAATCTTTAGTTCTTATCTCTCGAGATGCTTTAGTTCCCCTTCTCTATCTAAGCATGCTAATTGTAATATTCAATAGCTTAGAACCTCGAAGGAGTTCATCTTTTGAACTGTTCTTATTGTAAGAACTCCTTCATAGTTGGAGAAATTCTAACCTTCAAATGTTAAGAACTGTAAAGTCACTACCACCATAAGTAGATATCTGTCTTACATACAGATTGACTGAGGCTTGCTTAGTTTATGCAAACAAGTGAGAATCTGACCTGTGAACATATCAACTGAGACTTGCTCAGTATAATTAATACAAGAACTCCTGCTTAGTTCAGGACAGTGGACGTAGGACCCAGCGTGTCCGAACCACTTAAAAAATTGCTTGTCTTAATTTTAACTGTTGCACTGATTAATGGTTCATTCTGCATACAACTGAGTTTTAATCAAACAACATAAAAATGAATTTTCACTGAGACGATTTTAAGGGCCGACACTTTCGCGCACAACTTCTATTGTTGAACTACTGTTCACTAACATAAGTCAGTAGGATTGTACTCAGTAGGAGAATCTCAACCCACACGGTCGAGAAAGTTTTTTTGCTAACTGACAAGTTCAGTAGCAATCTTCAGCTAAAGCTGACTTTCGCTTTCTAAGTTTGAATTTGCATTCAGGTGTATTCACCCCCCCCCCCCCCTTGAAGCTCGTCTCTAGACCAAAATTTATGAATCTAAGACAGAATGAAGATGAGCTCAAGGATATCTTCTGTATATCGTATCAGCAAGAAAACTCAGATAATGTATGGGAGGCAAAGACTGCTGATCTTGACGTTGATGACTGCCTCAGCAAGAGCTTCGATCTTCCTAATGAAGGGATCTCTCCAATTAGCTACAAGGAGACTTCTATGTAAAAATATCTTTGCCGATTCAGTGGGCATAAAGATATTGTATTCAAAGCAGCATTCCCAAAAATTAGGCTGCTCCCTGAATATCGGACCTTAGCTTACATCGTCAACCACATCCTTGCAAGCTCCGCCGTCTCTTTTGATCAGCTATCAAGGGTCAAGATCCAAATCATAATGGTCATCATGGATGGAGTCCAAGTTAACTGGACGAAGATCTTCATTACTGAGTTCAAGGCTCATTTTAGAAGTTCGTAGTAGATGCAAAAAAGGTCTCTCTTCAACTGATCCCTAAGAGGAAACTACTATATGGAAGCAACGTGTCTATCATGATCTAAGACTTCTGCCTAGGGATAGTGGCCTTCGCAGACTCATTCCCATTCGATAAAAAGTCCATCAAATTTCAAAACGGAGCGGCAACTTAGAAATCAATTGGGCGTGGAATTCATGATAAGCTCTCAGTGCCTTCCACTGAGGATCTAATTCCACCTCAGGCAAAAGATGAGGAAACTGTTGAAGGAAGCTGAGACAACAGTTATCCCTGAGGAGCATGTATCTATACAAGATTTAAAATCTAGGAAAGAAGATGTGACTCTTACTGATAAAATCAAATGGATACACTCAGAGGATACTCAGTCAGATCTTTATACTGACTTACCTCTGACTGTGGTCTCTACCTCAGTACCAACTTTAGTACAGACAGCTCAGCTCGGAGCTACTAAAGAAATAGCTGAACAAATTCCTGAGACACTAGATCACTCAGATCTAGTAGACATAGAAGTAAGGTCTAGTGTCCAGATACCTCTCAAATTCCTAGATTGGGATATCTTAGAAGAGACCTTCGACCTCAGGACAGTCCTAGTACTGATGAGTGAGGAGCAAACGTCAAGGAGGAAATTAGCTATGGAAAGTCAGCTGATATTGCATCCATAGATGACCTCCATTCAGCCATGCTGATGCTACTAAGTCTGAATGATGAGTCTGAGCAACCCTCTCAGCCCTAAACTCAACCTGACACTAAACATGATCAGTCACCACCCAAGGACGCAGACTAGGGAGGATCTGCTGTGGAAAATCTCCAGACAATTATGATGATGAATCACCACCTTCACCTCCTTCATCTGGTGCCATCATCTCAGCACCTTCTACATCTCAGCTCAAGAACCCACCATCTGGTGAGGCAAAACTAATTCGGTCAAGCTATCAAGCTGAAGAGATAAAGGACGCTTCAAGTGCAACAATCAACAAGTTCCTAAAGCGTCATGGTCACAAGAACCGTTTTCTTACCAAAGACGTGAAATTAAATGGAGCCACTCTACTTAGGCTCAGATGCAAAAAATGAGTCACCTGACTACTGAATTGCACAGTACACCAATAATTCCAGATATTGATGCGATCCTCCGCAAGGCACTCAAAGAATAGAGGACAAATCTTAATCAGGAATTCCAACATCTACTGTAGTGTCAAACCCAGACCTTCGCTAAGATGATGGTCACTGCATTGTCTGACGTCCTCAAGGCCATAGACGAACGCAATTGATTAACCACTAATAGTTTCTCTAGAGCAGTTGTGAAACAAGTTCACGCCAGCCGTGCCATCAAAAGGAAGCCATTGAGCTCGTTGAAGCATATCGGAAAAACAATGAGGCAGCTGAAGCTGAAGTACTCAGAGTCGCCCAAACTAAACCTGAAAAATATTGGGACGAGTAGACAGACGCCGTCAGAGATGTCAAAGTGAAGATCGACACACTAGATCGCACAGTCTCAAGCCTTACTGAAAAGGTCACATCTTTGTCCACCCTGATCGATAATGCCAAAAGGGAGAAAGAAGTAGAAGTAGATAACTACTGACCCTCATCAAAGTTGAAGGGACGGTTGCATACAAAAGCACAAAATAAGAAGCTAATGGGGGAGGATTTGGATAACCTATAGAAGTAGCGATCACTTAAGTGGCTTAGTTAGTTGAAGAGCTAACTGAAGATGAGCCAGTACGATCAGCTGCTAAGGGAAAATCCAAAGCTGCTGACCGTCCACCAAAAGCTCAAAAACTCAAATTCCGATCGCCTGCTGAGCAGATTGCCTTTGATGAATAAATGACAAAAGAACTCCCAAGAGCAGGAACAAGGCAAGGCAAATACTAAAAAGAAAGGCATTCAGATCAGAACTGTAGTGCCAATGAAATCGAGATCTATTGTGCCTAGACAATCAAGAGCTCAAACTAGAAAGACCAAGTCTGTTGAAAAAGCTTCAGAAGCTCAGAAGTCTAAGTCAGTTGAACCTAGTGAGGTTGAAGCTGATACTGAAGTTGAACATTCCCACTATAAAACCATCCAAAGAATAAGAAGTTGAAATGAAGGCTATATGGGATGCCTGTGAGAGGACTAGTCATAACTGCTGAGGCCAGACAAATTCAAGCTGCAAAGGAAAGAATCAGATTAGCAGATCTTGAGGCAGTCAGGCAGAGAACAGAGAAGGAAGCCAGGGAAAGAGTCCCTGAAAAGGATCGAAGTATGCAGACTAAGTCCAAATTTTTCAGATGCAAAGAGCAGAACAATAACATCAAGAAGATCATTCATCCAAGGACTGTCAAATGGGTACTTTGGAAAATCAATCAGAATTTGGAGCAGATCATGGTCAACTTCATCAAAAGTTTTTATATTTGGAAGACAATGAATGAGTCATCAAAACCAGACGTGCTTTTCAGAGAATTCTTGATGATCTCAGAATGAGAACTATATGCAGAATATTTGGCTTGCTCTTGAACAATCAGGTCTCCCTCTCAAAGCACCTGAATTCAGAACTCTCCCTCCTCCTTGCACTTTAGAAGGAAACATCTGCACAAATGATATCGAGGATGAGATAAAGTTTGCGATGGAGAGAAAGGGTCTTAAACTGAATGATCCTGATGATAAACAAGAAATTAAAGAGTTGAGGAGCAGAATCTACTCTTCATATGGACTTGATTTACCGGAGAAGAAGTTAGCTGACTTCAATGCCAAATTGCAGCAATTCAAAAAGACTAGTTGATTCTCGTCTCTCCTTAGAGCTCTGATAGAAATAGAATTTCGATGTACATGTAATCTCTATTATCATACATGAAACTCTATCTATTTCTGGTAAAAGACAACTACTCATTGTCACATGGCTGTTTTTATCTTTCAACAAATCTGATCACCCTAGTGATCGAAACACACACTCGCCTATTGCTTATCAATTTGTGTTTCTCCCTTAGCTCTTAAAGTCTGTATCTTTTTTATTTGTGTCATAGAGGGAAATTGTGTTGCAAAGGTTTTGGCATCATCAAATAGGTGGAAATTGTTGGGTATGAGATTCAGTATGATAAGATTTGAAGATCTCAAAACCATAGCTGGAATGATGAACCTGATAATGTAATACCTTAGTTGAGTTTAACATGTTAGGAACTCAGTAAGTTAGCTAGAGTTCGTTAGCTGATAAGTTCAGTAGAACAACTCTTCTCAACCAGAAGGACTCAACACTGAGGAATTCAGTTGGGTGTTTCAAAACCCACAGCATCAGTAAAGAAAATCAAGTCAAGTACTGAATATCTCAAAAGAATGTCAATAGAAGACAACTCAGTAAAAGCTTCGAGGAATTTGAAGCAGTCAACTCGGTACCAGCGTTAGATTTAGAAGAAACCCCACCAACTCCCTAACCTCGACCAATGAGGAGTTGCCAACACTGTAACTACTCTATCAAAAAGCTTCTCCTTCAAGATGGTCGTTTTCTTGTCATTCTTGAAACCTGTCTAGACCTTTTCCAATGGATCTATTCATGAGTCCAGACTATAAATAGAGAAGAGTTTTCATGTAGAGAAAAAAATCGGATACCAAAAGAATAAAAGCATTCAAACGCTCTAGCGATCAAAAAGCTTATACAACGAAGAACTCATACACTAAGAGATTAATTAGTTCTTCACTCTAAAGATCTATTGTTCCCGATCTCCACTCTAAGCAATTCTTGTAATATCTAAAGCTTTGAAAATTCGAAGGAGTTCAGCTTATTGAACTATAAAAAAAACTCTTTCTTAGTTGGAGAAAATCAAACCTCGTGTTTGAAACTGTAAAGTCACTAAGACTATAACTAGTGTATTTTTCTTGCGTATAGATCGACTCAGACGTGCTCAGTATAAATAATCAAGAACTCCTGCTTTGTTCAGGACAATAGACGTAGGATCCAACATATCTGAACCACTTTAAAAACATCTTGTGTTGATTTACTATTTTATTGATTATTTATCCATATTGCATTCAACTGATCTTTAAAAATCACACTCAGCATAAAACTTGTTTTCAAACTGAGCCGAAAATTATTTTCGCCGTACACTTTCGCACTCTATCTTATAATGAATTATCATTCAGTCACTGAAGTTAGTAGATATGACTTAGTAGATAGACACCCTCTGCCCACGCAATCGAGAAAGTTTATTTGGCTAACTGACTTTATCCGTAGCACAATTCAGTAGATACTAACTTTCGCGTTTGAGTTGAAATTTGCACTCAGGTGTATTCACCCCCCCCCCCCCAAACACCTGAAGGCTTATCTCTGGACCAACATGTTTCTTTCTGAAAACCTTTATGATGTAGAAATTCTGATAGTGTATAGTACCAAGCCCTGGGTGCATACAGAGCCTTTCTGAGTCTATACACCTCATGTCCCTGCTGAAATTCGAGCGGTTGTTCTACATAGACTTTTTCCTTCAGTACGCCGTTCAGGAAAGCTGACTTTATATCTATCTGATATACTTTGAAACGTTGATGTGTCACATAAGCTAGGAATAGACGAATGACTTCCAAACAAGTGACTAGTGTAAAACGTTTCCTCAAAATCTATTCCTTCAGCTTGACAGTATCCTTTGGCGACTAGTCTAGATTTTGTCTTGCCGATGACGTTACTTTCATCTCGATTGTTCTTAAAGACCCACTTTGTTCCAATAACATGTTGGAGCTTTGGTCTGTCAACTAGCTCTCAAACATCATTCCTGACGAACTAGTTCAGCTCTTCTTGCATGGCGATGAACCAGTCAGCATCGTTCAGTGCGTCCTCTATGTTCTAAGGTTCTTCAGTAGACAAGTAGGAATATAGAGCGCTTTCTCCTTGATAGAATCTGGATCTTGTTTTTAAACTAGTTGTTGGATCATCAATTACAAGATTTGAAGAATGACCATCGAGCCATGAATGTCTTTTTCTTTTTTCTTCTTCTGAAATTACTTATACACAGATGGTAGGATTATTAAGAATTTCAGTAGTACTGTTCTGAGATTGATGAATTTCAGTAACGAGGTTGGGATCTACTGAGTCACTAGGTTCAGGGGCGTTAAGCTCAGGAACATCATTAGTTCCCCCTGAGGTGTTATTCTAAGTGTTGCTGTCAGTTACCACTGGGTTTCTTCATCGACCTGATTTACCTGGATTGATTCTGTTCAGTAGAATGAATCGGTACAGCTACAGTGCTTGTTGGGTGAGTGTGAATTATTTCATCATCTGAATCATCATCCCAATAATACTGGATTCTATCAGCGTTATCAATTAAGTTCAACTCCTGTAGTTTGTTGCTGACAACTTCACTATCTTACTTTGATATTTGTTATTTGTCCCGTAACAAACTTATTAAATACAACATGGGGGATTTCCTCCATTCAAAGTTTCCGTTAGTTAAAGACGTTGAAGGCTTTGCTGACCTTTGAGTATTCTTAGAAAACTCCTTCGTCAGCTTGCTATCAAAGACCTTTAACTGATCCTTTCCATTAGTGTGGATAAAGCACGAACAACCAAAGATATGAAAAGAAAACATAGAAGGTGTTATCCCTTTCAATAATTCATATGGTGTCTTCAAATGAGCTTGTGTCAGTAGAGAGTAATTCTTAGTATAGCAGGTTGTGTCAGTAACTTCTGCCCAAAACTTTGTCGGTAGTAACGTTCTTGCTGCTTCTTTGAGTGTTTTGTTCTTTGTTTCAGCAAGGTTGTTCTTCTGAGGCGTGCATCCTATTGAAGTCTCATGTGGAATACCTTCATCTTCGCAGTACTCTTTCATCATAAAGTTGAGGAATTATGTGCCTCGATTTGATTGTATCCTCTATATTTATATATCCTTCTCTACACTGAGTGTTTTCAATAGTTTTGTGTTGGGTGATGATTCTATCCTCAGCACAGTAATACATAGTGGGAAATGATTCTGTCTTCCGTACTGACATGCACTTAGTAGGCTTATGCTCTGAGTGAATCTATGAAGATTTGAAAATCCCAAAACCCTATCTTGATCGGTGAACCATTTCTTTGTAATTGTTTTTGTCTCTGAGGGTTCAGACTCAACAGACACTCTGCTCTAGTTCAGGCGTTCAGTAGCTTATCAGCCTCAGCATGTATTGGACACAGCAGGAGTAGTATACTGAGAAGAGACAGTGGAACTGAACTCAGCAGGAGTAGTTCACTGTGCTCAGAGCTGATCTTCAGTAGAGCAATATAAGCTTATTCACTGCTGAATCAGAGATCAGACTCAGCAACGGCCAGACAATCTTCTGAACTGTCAGATCTTTTGAAAGACAATAAGCATAGTCAAATACGAGGAAGAAAGAAGTCAACTTCAGTATGCCTCGAGGTCTGTTCTGTCTCAACTGCTTTCTAAACCTTGACGAATGACAAGCAAACACGTGCCTTATACCTACTAAAGCTGCAAGTCAACAACTTTCCGGAAAAGGAGGGAAAAGACACTGTCACTCTACTTCAAAAGAGCCGTTAGCTACCAAAAGAGAGAGAGAGTAAGGGATGATCATCTCCAACGGATCTTTCCAAGACTCTTCTCTATAAATAGAGGGATCATTCGAAATTTGAAGCAAACACGATAATAACAAATCACGACAACGAGAACTCATAGAGCATTCAAATGAGCCAACCCAGAAAACCTAAGTCTTCCGCAAGAACTCGAAGAGCATTTCTTCGGTGAAAGACTACATTCCAAGCTCTTAGGGAACCAAGCTGAACCGATATACAAGCCCCTAGTATCCAAACGACGTTACACGAACTCATAGCTAAACTCAGCTGTTCGTCGTTCTAGAAGCTACATTCTCGTTCCCTATCCCTCTAACCCTAAGCTCAACCGAATATATCCATAGCTTAGACGAAGGAGTTCATATTTGAACTTGTTCCTTATTGTAAAAGGACTCCTTCATAGTTGGAGAGTTTGTCAAACACTTTAGTTTGATAACCGTGTAAACTGAGACTTGTTCAGTATAAATTCCAAGACGCGGCTTTGTCCAGTGTACAAGCTGACTGAGACTAACTCAGTATAATAAATAGCCTCTTGATCTTTCGGGACAGTGGACGTAGGATTGTTTGATATCCCAACCACTTTAAAAATCTCTGTGTCTCTCGCTTGTGTCTATTTACTGTTGCATTGATTTTAACTGATCATACTGAAAATTATCCTTTAAAATCATTCAACTTGGTTTCAGCAAACTTGACTGATCTCATTATTCTACTGAAACTGGTTTAATAAAAACGTCTTTCCAACTCAACTGATTTGGGCCTACACTTTCCGCACCACTGGACTCTATCTGCTGATACTGAATTCTGACGGTCAGTCAGCTAGCAGATCTCAGTAGAGTCAGACACTTTACCAAACATGATTCAGAACAACTATCTGGTCTGCTGAACTCATTCAGTACGACACTATCCTGAATAGGACTGTTCATGTTCAAAGTTGAGAAAATCGGTTCCAGGTGTATTCAGCCCCCCTCTACACCTGAACGTGCTCTCGGGGACCAACAATTGGTATCAGAGCGGGAGTTCTATAAGACTCTTATTATCTTGAAACTGGTCTACTTAAACGGATCCGGAAAAACGTTTTCACTGCATATCATTCTTCATTCATATCATTATTCATCATGACTGATATGTCAGGTATAAGGATGGTACCCATGTTCTCAGTAGAGAACTATGGTGTATGGCGGGTCAGAATGGAGGCTCATCTGACCTCCCTCCATGACAGCATGATCGAAGTACTTGAGGAAGGACCTATCGCTCCTATGATCGATAGTGTCGTAACTCAGGATCATACAGCTGGAGGAGGAATGGTGACCGGGAAGAAGATTCCCAAAGACAGAAGTCTCTTCACCCCTGAGGAGAAGAAACTTCACAACTTAGACCGAGTCGCCAGGAATGCCATACTAACCACCTTAAGTGATTCTTATCTCGGCAGGGTTCAGGAATGCAAGACTGCAAAGGAACTCTGGGATGCTCTAGCACTACTGAGTCGGGGAACTCAGAAGATCAAAGCCAACAAACCTGCGCTGGAACTCCAAAAGCTAGAGAGTTTGTCTCTCATGCCCGGAGACACCATAGAAGATCTCAGCGTCAGATTCACGAATTTGATGAACTCCATCAACGGGCTGGGAAAGATATTCTCCAACCGAGAAATAAATCTCAAAATACTGAGGGCACTGCCAGATGGTCATTGGACTCCTTTTGCTACATTATTACGACATTCTGACTTAGATATTGTTACTCCTGGCCATATCTTTTCAGAACTTCAAGCAGAGGAATTCGAGTTTGACAGACCTCAACGGAAGCAGCGAGCTGAAGCTGATACCAAAATAGACCATGCTTTCAAAGCATCAATCAGCATAGCAGCCCCTGCGTCGAGTAAGACTGAACCTTCACTCAACGACATACAAGAAGGAAGTCTCGCTCAGAAGTACGCACTGCTTGCCGTAAAGTATTAGAAGAAAAAGGAGCGGCGCAGAAAAGTGACTAAAGCCTATCGAGAATCAAAAGGTAAGTCTGAATACACGCCTAAACGTACTCCTGACTTGCATACTTTTGAATGTAGAAAGAGGGATGACTCAGCACCATCAAAAGATAGCGAAAGCAAAGAAGAAAGAGTCATCGCCTGCTACAACTGTAAAAAGCCAGGACATTATCAGTATGACTGTTCTGAGCTTAGTAGTGCTGAACGAGCAGCACGCAAAGCAAGGAGAGAGAAATTTGCCAGGAAGAGACAAGCATACATTGCTGGTGAACTCTCAGATGACTCAGAAGAAGTCGACTCCTTCATGGATTCATCCGATGATGAAGCAGCTTTCATGGCCCTAGAGCTTGAAGTCGAAGAAAGCTGGCGAAAAGTGTCTAATGGCAGGAGAAGCGGATGCGGTAAACTCTCATGAACTATTTAACTCTCCTTCACACTGCACACACGACACTTCTTCAGGAGCAGACGAGAATCTGGATGTCAGTACAGCATATGAAGAACTTCTAGACGAACAGATTCAGATGAGTCTGCAGCTCAGTAAGACTCTTCAGGAGTTGGATACCCTAAAAACAGAGAATCAAAGACTTTCTCAAAAAGGTCAGGTTGTTACTGAGTCAGAAGGACTTGTGTTGAGACTCAGGGAGGAGATAGACTCTCTGATGGCCAAGTCTCAGCATCAAGAAGATCAGATCTCAGTTCTGACCAATGACTTAACTCAGAAAGATACTGAATTGAGTCTACTGAAGCAACAACTGTCAGAACTTCAGACCGAGCATGAAACACTGAAGAAAAGTGATGATGTCTGGAGAAATCTGATGACTGAGCGATACATGGGCACTGAGAAGAAGTTGGAGGCTATGCTAGCAAACAACAAGCCCAAGCACTGCAAGCAAGGACTTGGTTTCAGCTATGGCACCTCATCATCTGCCCCAGTCCACTCAGAAGATCGGCTTGCTGATAGGTTTGTTCAAGGGGAGACAATCAATGCAGATATTCTGAATCCCCTAGCAAAGAACAAACAAAAGATGAAGGCACCTCATCCTACATATCAGCACACTGACAAAAAGATCAGCACCAAGACACCCCAGCTCAGTCAAGGGGGAACCAGCAAATCTAAAAGGGCTGATTAGTATGGACCTCCTCAGCTGACACATCCAGCTCAATATGGTTCATATTTTTATGATCCTATAGTCAGAAGAGGACCCAAGAGTCAGAAAAAGAAGAAAGCCGTGAAAAAGGCAAAGGTCAGTAGTCTACCAGCTCAGAAGATCCAGAACCCTGAACCTGAAAAGCCTCAGAAGTCAGCAGTGACCAGTCCAGTGGTCAAATATGTTGACTCAAGTTGAAAGAAACTGTCTGAGACCACCAGGGTTGTTAGATAGATATGGGTTACTAAAACTAACATCTAAGGACCCAAAATCAAAATAAAGGGTACCTAAATATAATTCTATTTTGCAGGTACACAAAGACCCATGGTATGTGGATAGCGGATGCTCTAGACACATGACATACAAAAAGAGTCTGCTGAAGAATTATATCCCTGAAAAATGACCCAGAATCGAGTTTGCAGACAATGCTAAAGGCTACACAAGAGGACATGGAACACTTAGCATTGGAACTGCCAAAGTTCCAAGAGTATCATATGTTGAAGGACTTCAGCATAACCTTCTCTCTGTTAGTCAATTTTGTGATAACTCGAATAGAGTGATATTTGACGCTGGTTTCTATGATGTCATTGATAAATCCACAAGGAAAACAGTGTTATCAGGTTCGCGCAAGAAGAATATCTATGTAGCTGACTGGAACTCAGCTGAACCTGAAGCTTGTCTATTAGCGAAGAACGACAACCGAACGGGGTGGCTATGGCACAGAAGACTCAGCCATCTCAACTTCAAAGCGCTCAACAAACTAGCAAGAAACACTCTAGCAAGAGGACTGCCAAATGAAGTATTCTGCAAAGACACTCAGTGTGAAGCATGTCGGAAGGGAAAGCAAACAAGGAATCACAATCCACCTGTCCCATCTCCTTCCACTGATGGAATCCTTCAGCTGCTACACATGGATTTGTTCGGTCCAATCTCTCCAGTGACGATCAGAGGCAAGAAATATGCTTTAGTGGTCATCGATGACTACTCGCGCTATACTTGGGTCATATTCATTGCCAACAAGTCTGGCGTCAAAACAGAGTTACCAAGGCTTCTGAAAAGGCTCAGTGTCGAGAAGAACACCAAAATTGTCAAAATTCGTTCTGACAGAGGAACTGAGTTCCTTAATTCTATGGTGGAGGAGTTCTGCAAAGCAGAAGGAATAGAGTATGAGGCATCGGCTGCACGCACACCTCAGCAAAATGGAGTTGCTGAACGAAGGAACAGAACTCTCAAAGAAGCAGCTAGAACGCTACTCGCAGACTCAGGACTCCCAGCCAAATTCTGGGCAGAAGCCACTGATACTGCTTGTTATACTCAGAACCGATCTTTACTGACAAAGCAACAAAAGAAAACACCATATGAACTATGGAACGGCAGGAAACCTTCTCTATCCTATTTCCATATTTTTGGGTGCTCATGCTTTATCCACAATAATGGGAAAGATTAGCTGAAAACTTTTGATAGCAAGTCAGATCAGGGAGTATTCTTAGGATACTCTCGGGTCAGCAAAGTTTTCAGAGTATTCAACTATTGAACCCTTTACGTGGAGGAAAGCCCTCATGTTGTTTTTAATGAGTTTGCTACTGAAGACAGGAACAATAACTCTAATTCTGAATCTGAGGACATCAGTAAGCAGCTACAGGATCTAAGCCTAAAAGACAAAGTCTAAAAGATCCAGCTTTGTTGGGATGATGATTCAGATGAGGAAACTGAAGACAAGTCTACTGAATCTCAACCAGCAGTAAATGTAGCTGAGCCGATTAACTCTCCTGAATAGAGTCAATCCCAGGTAGCTCAGGTCAATGAAGAAACCCCAGAGGTAACTGAGACCACTACTGAGAATAACAACTTAGGGGGAACATTTATTAATGTTCCTGACCTGAATGCCCCTGAACCTGGTGACTCAGTAGATCACACTCTCATTACTGAAATGCTTCAATCTCAGAATAGTACAACTGAAATGCCTAACTCACCTACTATCTGTGTTGAACAAATTTCAGATGAAGAGCTGAAACATCGAAGATCGTGGCTGGACACTCATACTGCTGATCAGATTATTGGAGATCCCTCAGCAAGAGTAAAGACAAGATCCAGATTCTGTCAAGGAGAAAGCGTCTTATATTCCTGCTTCTTGTCTACTTACGAACCTCAGACGATTGAGGAAGCACTGAAAGATGCTGACTGGATCATAGTGATGCAGGAGGAGCTGAATCAGTTCACGAGAAACGAAGTTTGGGAGCTTGTTGATAGACCCTGGCATCAACATGTTATTGGAACAAAATGGGTCTTCAAGAACAAGCGGGGCAAAAACAACGTCATAGTAAGGAACAAAGCAAGACTCGTGGCAAAAGACTACTGTCAAGCTGAAGGAATAGATTTTGATGAAACGTTCGCTCCAGTTGCAAGATTGGAGGCAATTAGACTATTCCTAGCCTACACAACACTTGAAAGATTCAGAGTCTATCAAATGGATGTGAAGTCTGCGTTCCTGAACGGCGTACTGAAAGAAGAAGTCTATGTAGAACAACCACCCGGCTTTCAGCAGGGACATCAGGTTTATAGACTCATAAAGGCTCAGTATGGGTTAAAACAAGCGATCGGGGGCTTGGTACGATACCCTATCTGAGTTTCTTCTTCAGAAAGGTTTTCAGAAAGGCACAGTAGACCGCACTCTATTCAGCATTCGACTGGAAGATGATCTACTACTTGTGCAGATCTATGTAGATGACATTATCTTTGGATCAAAGAATGTCATCATGTGCCAACAATTTGAGAAGATGATGAAGGATAAGTTCGAGATGTCAATGATGGGAGAAATGAACTACTTCCTAAGATTTTAAGTCAAACAATCTGAAAAGGGGACGTTCATTAATCAAGGCAAATACACTCGAGACCTCATCAAAAGATTCGGTTGCACATCCGGCAAACCTATCAAGATCCCGATGAACACAAACATGAAAATTGATCTTGATAAGGAGGGAGTATCAGTAGACCAAACTGAATTTCGTGCTGTAATTGTTTCTTTATTGTACTTAACAGCTACTCGTCCTGACATAACTTATGTTGTAGGTGTTTGTGCTCGATTTCAGGTGAATCCATGCACAGTAATAAATGCAACATTAAAGAGAAGAGAGAACACAAGCAATTTTAAAGTGGTTCGGATTCAACAATCCTACGTCCACTGTCCTGAAAGATCAGGAAGCTATGTATTATACTGAGATAGTCTCAGTCGGTTTGTACACTGGACAAACATTGGTCTTGAGATTTATACTGAGCAAGTCTCAGTTTACAAAGGATCAAACTAAAGCGTTTGATAAACTCTCCAACTATGAAGGAGTCCTTTACAATAATGATCAGTTCAGATATGAACTCCTTCGTCAAAGCTATGGATAAGTTCTACTGAGCTTAGGTTAGAGGGATAGGGAATGAGAAAATGACTTCTAGAGCGACGAACAGTTAAGTATGGACTTGGATTTGTATTCAGTCGCTTGGATACTAGAGGCTTTATACTCGGGTTCAACTTGGTTCCCTATGAGTAGGTATGTCGTCTTTCGCCGGAGATTACTCTTTGAACTTCTTGCGGAAGACTTAGGTCGTTTCGAGTTGCTCATGAATGCTCGTGTGTTCTTGGTCGTGAGCTATATATGAGTTTTAATTTGAAATGTATCCCTCTATTTATAGAGTAGAGATAAGGATAGATCCATTGGAGACGACGATCCTTGTGTCTCTCTCTTTTGTCTAGCTAACGGCTCTTTAAAAGATGGTGGATGAGTCCCTTCCCTCCACTTCTGGAAAGTTGTTGACTTACAGCTTGAATCAGAAAGTTTACAGCTGGCTGCTCGTCATTGTTCGAGGCTGAAGAAAGTAGGTGAGACATAACGAACTTCAAGGTAGATCTGAAGCTGACTTCTCTCTTCCTCGTATGACTCTGTTGATTTGACTTAGTAAATCCTGACAGTCAAAAGACTGTCCACCCGTTGCTGAGTCTGATCTATATTCAGTAGCATGCTCTTGCTGAGTTAGCTCTACTGAAGATCAACTCTTAGTTCAGTGAACTACTCCTGCAGAGTTCAGTTCCACTGACTCCTTTCAGTGTACTGCTCCTACTGAGTCCTGTATCACTGAGTCTTCTTCTTCTGGTACTGAGGCTGAATAAACTACTGAGTGCCTGAACCAAATGAAGAGTGTCTACTGAGTCTGAAACCTCAGAGACAGAACAATACAGATTACAATAGAATGGTTCATCGGTTCAAAGTAGGGTTTTTGGATCTTCAAATCTTCAGCACATATTCAGAGCACTAGGCTGCTGAGTTATCTCCCAAAATGTTGTGGAGCGACTGAATCATCTCCCAACATTTTCCCCCTATTTGATGATGCCAAAACCTAACACTATAACTATCAGAAACAGAGCTCCATACAAGTATTACAAGTAGAATCATTGGAGTTATTCTTCAAGTTCTAGACTACTGAGGGAATCAGGGAAGAAATATCAGAACCTATACAGAAAAATAACAACAATTTCTCCCTTTCTAACAACACTTTCCCCCAACTACAAGCAGTCTACCAGACTAGAATCTAACAAGATAAAAACTGACAAATAAATAATATTCAGTGAGTGTGTGAGTCAGTAATCACTTGAGTGATTCTGAGTGTTAAGCATAAAATAAACAAGGCCATGTAGACAATAAGGAATAGTCAGGGCCGAATAACAGTGATGTTTTATATATGAAGATTTTCATTACAGATACATCATACTACTATTCTAAAGAAACAGAACAGAAAAATACAAGAAATATAGAAGCTATCTATCATCGTTTTAACTGCTGAATCCTGTCTTTAAAGTCCTTTGATTTTGCTTCAGGAAGTGGCAGTCCATACATCAACTTAGAGGACCCGGTACCTATCGTTATGGCTCGGTTGACGGTTCTTGTCTCCTTGCTTCCTTATGGCTCGATTGACGGACTTAGAGGACACGGTACCTATCGGCTTTATCTGATAGGAGGAGGTACCGAGCCTCTGCTCAGAGGCAGCAAGTTGTTGTTTAGAAGACGAAGCAACAAGGGCGGCACCTGATTTCGGAGGAGGAGGTGGCGAATCACCCTTCTCGCTGGGAGTCTTTCCCTCAGCAGAAGGGGCCCGATCATCATCTCCATCATCGTGATGAGAAGGCGGCGATAGGCTTTTGGTGGGTTGCGGTGAGGACCTGAGCTCTAGTAGATAGAGCATGGCAGAGCGGAGGTCCTCGAAGGAGGCTATGTCAGCGGGTTGCCCAAACCCTATCACCGACTGAATGTGTTGCTCCTCGGCCAGTAGAGATAGCGCAGAATGCTGCTGAATGAGATCAGCAAGGATATCCCAGTTCAGGAATCGCAGCAGCATTTATGTCTTCGCCCTTATCGGAATATCAACTAGATCCTGATGCAGGGCTATTTCAAGAATCTGTTCAGAAACCTCTCCCGCTGCATGGAGATGGTTCAGCTGAACTGTTGACGATTCTTATGAGGAAACCTCACCAGCAGGTTCATCCGCTTCTTCCTGCTGTGTCTCCTTGGTACTAACTCGCTGCACTTTATCTTTTAAAGTGGCACCCTCTACGCATGTGTCAGCGTCCAGTAATTCTTCCTCCTGAGGGGGCGGTGGGGAAGCAACCTTGGAAGCAGCCTTAAAAGCTCCAGACTTGGATACCTTCTTTTTCTTCAGCTGATCGGCACGTGGAGACAGATCAGTAGATGACCTTTTGAGCTCAGCTTCACGTCCGATAGACTTTTCGCCCGCTAATTTCGTCTTGAATTTGATCAGCTTGCGGTCGAAGTATTTCATATCCACGAAGGATGCGTAACTTGTCACGGAGTCCTCAATCAGAATGGACACCTTCATCCCGTACAGGAGTTTGCCCACACAAATTAGTCTTCTCTCTCCAGACTCTGTGGTCACAAACTTCTGAGCCTGAGCCTTCAGCTCAGACAAGAGGAAATTCGCCCAGTTCACCTGGACACCATCTATTATTGCCATCATTATCTGGAGTCTAGGCTTAGATAGTTGATCGAAGGAACCGGCGACGCTCGTAAGAATGTGGATAACGATTTATGCGAAGCCCCTATACTCCGGCAGGAGTTGGCTCTTCGGTAGGGCGGATTTGAAGGAGACATCGTCACGTCCGTAGAAGCGACGAACAGAATCGTTCAGCTCATTCTCCTTGTATCCGACGGGAGAAATCCTGCTGTCAGGAAGTTCAAATATTGATTTCAACGCCATAAGAATGCTGAGGTCGGCGTGGCTTGCTTCCCACTTCTGTGGGGCAACCTCCCTTATATATCCTATGACGGTTATTCCTGCGTCTATATCCTCTAGGGAATGCAGATTGTAGTAAAACTCGGCCACCTGCCTGGCAGGTATGCCTTCAGGTGCTTCAACAGAAGAAGCTTCAGTCCCGATGCCTCGAGGGCAGAGAAGATCGGCTCCGTGAATGGCAGCTCTACTTGGTGGAAAGCCATCGTGGGTTCAAACTGAACCCTAGAGAGAATGATCACCTCGATATTTGAAGGGGTCGATACAAGTGCCATTAAATCAGAAATCTGCAAGAAAAGCGTTAGCACTTGAAAATAGAGTAAGTTAGATACGCAGATTTTAGATAGATAAGAAATTTACCGTAATCGAAGAGCTTTAGAAAGATATAAGCAGTCAACAGTATACAGCAGATAAAGATGATGATTGAAAGCTCTAAGTCGGAAATGGCGTAAAGTGTGTTTAGAGAGAAAAGGTACAAATTTTATAAAATTTGAATGTCAAGGGTTTTAAGATCGGAGGATCAGTATAAAATCTCGCCTTTTCTGGGCGATTCAGATTTGATTTTATAAACGGAATGATAACTTAGCCGCCTCTAAACTAGACCCACGTAAGATATGCACAGTTAGAGTAAGGTGAGGAGAAATGCATTAAATGCGTTGCAGGCAGCTTAAAGGATAAGGCATTTTAAATGAAAATGGTTTCTACTGACTTTATCCTTAAAAATTTATGGAGGGAAATAAATGCACGTCATGCCACTGAATGCGAACGACTGAGTTATTAAATATGAGCATGCATCTGAGAATATTAAAGAATCTAATATGCAAACCTCTTCAGCTGAACTTTTACGATCAACTATTTACCGAATTGACTCAGGAGAATCTTCGTGGTACTGAAGGTACCATGTTCCCCCTTACTATGTACTGTATGATTCACCCTACTGAATCAAGTACTGAGTCTGACTTCTAACCTTTCGTACTGAATTTTCTTACTGATTCGAGTCAGTAGGATCCAGTAGACCTAGCTCGACTGATAGTTCTCTGAACCTATTCTCAGCTAGCGGTTTGGTCAGTATGTCTGCCCTTTGCTTATCAGTATGGATTTTCTCCATCCTGATATCCTTCTTCTCGACATGATCTCGAATGAAGTGGTGTCGAATGTCCACGTGCTTGCATCTCGTATAGAGAACTGAGTTCTGAGTTATTGCAATTGCAGTGGTGGAATCACAGTAAATGCGCACTTCATCTTGAGTTTACCATAATCTCGCAGTTGTTGTCGAAGCCAAAGGATTTGGGCACAACAACTTCCAGCAGCCATATACTCAGCTTCAGTAGTGGACCTCGCCACTGAATGCAGTTTCTTGGAAAACCATGATATCAGCTTGGTGCCTAAGAACTGACATGTTCCAGAAGTTAACATTCGATCTATCCTACATAATCAGCATCAGAATAATCTGTTAGAATCAGATTATCATCAGTAGGATACCATAGCCCTGCGTCAGGTGTTCCCTTCAGGTATCGTAGAATCTTCGTTGTTCAGTCTAGATGACTTCGTTTGGGATTCGACATAAATCTTACGCATACACCTATAGCACAAGTTATGTCAGGTCTGCTTGCTGTTAAATATAATAAAGAACTAATAATAGCTCTATAATCAATAGAGTTAACAAAATCTCCCTATTTGTGTAGATCGATTTTAAAATTCGTGTTCATGGGGATCTTGACTGGCTTGCTTGAGTCGCAGCCGAATCTTTTCAGGAAGTCTCGAGTGTACTTGGCTTGGTTGATGAATATTCCTTCAGGTGATTGGTTCACTTGAAATCCAAGGAAGTAGATCATCTCCCCCACCATGGACATCTCGAACTTCACCTACATCATTTTCTCGAATTGTTGACATATAGTCACGTTCTTGCATCCGAAATGATGTCGTCCACGTAGATCTGCACTAGTAGAATATCATCGCCTGACTTAAGGCTGAATAGGGTGCGATCTACTGTCCCCTTCTGAAAACCTTTATGAAGAAGAAAGTCTGATAGGGTATCGTACCGAGCCCTGGTGCTTGTTTTAACCCATACAGAGCTTTCCGAAGTCTATAAACCTGATGTCCCTACTGAAAGCCGGGCGGTTGTTCCACGTAGACCTTTTCCTTCAACATACCATTCAGAAACGCTGACTTAACATCCATTTGATATACTTTGAATCTTTGTCGAGTTGCATAGGCTAGGAATAGATGAATGGCTTCCAATCTGGCGACTGGTGCGAACGTTTCGTCAAAGTCTATTCCCTTTGCTTGACAGTATCCCTTGGCAACCAGTCGAGCCTTGTTTCTTACTATGACATTGTTTTCATCTCGCTTGTTCTTGAAGACCCACTTAGTACCAATCACGTGTTGATGTCTAGGTCTGTCAACAAGCTCCCGAACTTCGTTTTGAACAAACTGGTTCGACTCCTCTTGCATGGCAATGATCCAGTCAGCATCGTTGAGATCATCCTCTATCATCTGAGGTTCTTTAGTAGACAAGAAACGGGAGTAGAGAGCGCATTTTCCTTGACTTAGTCTGGATCTTGTCCTTACTACTGCTGATGGATCTCCAATGATTAAACCAGAAGAGTGAGCATCTAGCCACGAACGTCTGAGTTTGGCTTCTTCTTCTGAGATTACTTCTGTATAATCAATGGGAGTGTTAGGCATTTCAGTAGTGCTATTTTGTGACTGAAGTAATTCAGTAAGAAGGTTAGGATTTACTGAGTTTCCAGGTTCAGGGGCATTTAGCTCAGGAACATTAGTCGTTCACCCTGAGTTTATATTCTCAGTAGAGGTCTCAGTTACCACTGGGCTTCCTTATTGACCATTGTTACCTGATGTTGATTATGTTCAGTAGAATCAACCAGGTCAGCTACCGTGCTTGTGGGATGGGTCTGGATTTCTTCTTCGTCATATTCATCATCCCAACAATGCTGGATCTTCTCAGCTTTGTCGTTTAATATGAGATCCTATAGTTTGCTACTGACATCTTTAGGATTTGTCTTCTTAGGTTTCATGTCCTCAGTAACAAACTCATCAAAAATAACATGAGGGCTTTCCTCCACGCAAAGGGTCCGGTAGTTAAAGACCCTGAAGGCTTTATTGACTCGAGAGTATCTTAAGAATACCCCTTGGCTATCAATGACCTTTAACTGATCCTTCCCATTATTGTGGATAAAGCAAGGACAACAAAAGATATGAAAATGAGAGATAGAGGAATTCTCCCTTTCCACAGTTCGTATGGTTTCTTCATGTGGTGCTTTGTTAGTAGTGAGCGGTTCTGAGTGTAGCAGGCGGTGTCAGTAGCATCAGCCCATAATTTTGAGGGTAGTCCAGAGTCTGCTAGGAGCATTCTTGCTGCTTCTTTTAGTGTTCTGTTCTTCCGTTCAGCAAAACCGTTCTGCTGAGGGGTGCGAGCTGCTGAAGTCTTGTGTTGAATCCCCTCCTTATCATAGTACTCTTTAATGACTGAGTTGAGAAATTTTGTCCCTCTATCTGAGCGAATTCTTTGAATCTTGATGTTCTTTTCCACACTGAGTTTCTTCAGCAGTATCGGCAGCCCAGTCTTGACATCAAATTTCTTGGGTATGAAGATGACTAAAGTATATCTCGAATAATCATCAATAACGACGAGGGCATACTTCTTGCCTCTTATGGTCATTGGAGAAACTGGCCCAAACAAGTCCATGTGGAGCAGTTGAAGGATTCCATCAGTGGAAGGCGACGGAATTGGTGGATTGCTTTTCTTTGTCTACTTTCCCTTCAAACACGCTTCACAATTTTTATCTTTGATGATAGCTTCATTGGGCAGTCCTCTGACTTTAGAGTTCTTGACTAACTTGTTCATTGCCTTGAAATTCAGGTGACTGAGCCTCTTGTGCCACAGCCATCCTGTTTTATTACTAGATTTCGTCTGAGCAAGTAAGCAAGCCTCAGGTTCAGCGGTGTTCCAGTTAGCAATGTAGATGTTCTTCTTCCGTGAACCTGATAACACTGTTTTCCCTGTAGATTTGTCAACAACATCACAGAAACCAGCGTCAAAGATAACTCTATTCAGATTATCACAGAATTGACTAACAAAAAGGAGATTATGTTGAAGTCCTTCAACATATGTTACTCTTGGAACTGAAGCAGTCTCAATGTTCAGTGTTCCATATCCCCTTGTATAGCCTTTAGAGTTGTCACCAAACTCAATTCTGGGACCATCTTCTTGCACGTAATTGGTTAACAGGATCTTCTGATAAGTCATATGTCTCGAGCAGCCGTTGTCCACGATCCAAGGGTCCTTATGTACCTACAAAACAGAAACATATTTATGTACCCTTTGGTTCAATTTGGGTCCTTAAGCGTTCGTCGGTGGTTTCACGACCCAAATCTGTCTGGCGACCTTAGGAGTCTGAGACACCTTTTTCTGAACCTTGTCAATCTTTTTCTCCACTGGACCTGGAGATTCTGACTTTCTGGCAGTATTAGGTTCAGGAGCTTTCTTCTTCTGAGGCTTTGTGCTTCTCCTGACCTTGGGCTCATAATAGTACGAACCAAATTGTGTCAGATGCTCATACAGTGGCAAGCCATACTGCTCTGCCCACCTGACCTTCTTAGTTCCCCCTGAATTTGATCGTGGTGTTCTGGGGCTAAAACTTTTGGTCATTTGCTTTTTGTTGCTCGGCTGAGGTGCGAGCATCTTCTGTTTTGTTTTTCGCCTGAGTTGTAGGTTCAGTGATCTGAACTTTTCCTCTGACGAACCTATCAGCCAGCATTTCTGAGTCTTTTGAAATAGAGGTGGAAGCTTCGTGAGTATAGTCAAGTCCTTCTTTCATGACTGGTGGCCTTTGGGCTCTAACCATGCTTTCCAACTTCTCTTTGGCTTCCAGGTATTGTTCAGTCATCATTCCTCGGCAAACTTCATCACTTTTCCGAAGTGATTCATAGTCCTTTTCAACCTCTGCGAGCTTCTGACTGAGTCTGGCTATCTCAGTATCTTTCTCAAAATTGTCCTTAGTCAGAACTGATATCTGAGTTTCTTGAAGTTGAGACTTAGTCATAAGAGATTCAATCTCTTCCTTCAGTCTTGCAGCAAGATTCTCTGAATCAGTAGAGACCTGATAATCAGAAGAAAGTCTCTAATTTTCAGCCTTTACCAGTTCCAGTTACTGAATAGTTCTGCTGAACTCTGTGCATAATTGAATCTCCTCCTCTAGTAGATCGTCGTATGCTTGCATCGTGTCTAGAGGTTCATCTGTAGTTGAGCACGTGTCGTGTGTGCTCTGTGAAGAGGAGGTTATAATAGGTTTCAAATTTACCTCAGCCTCTTCTCCGGCCATCAGGGGGTGTTCAGTCGATGTTTTAGGATCTGTTTCTCTGA
Source organism: Lavandula angustifolia (assembly GCA_028984105.1). Lineage (NCBI taxonomy): Eukaryota > Viridiplantae > Streptophyta > Magnoliopsida > Lamiales > Lamiaceae > Lavandula > Lavandula angustifolia. The sequence continues at coordinate 29,342,381 of CM054815.1, read as the reverse complement.
CCTCAACGGCAATAAATGCATCTTCATCTTCGGAAGAATACATGAAAGTATCTTTCTCGATTGAGTCATCGGATAGCTCTCCGGCAATGTAGGCCTGCCTTCTTCGGGCAACTTTTTCACGTATGGCTTGCCGTTCTGCTCGCTAGGCAGCTGAGAGCTCAAGACATTCGTACTGGAAATGTCCTTCTTTCTTGCAGTTGTAGCACACAGTTACTCTGCCACCTTTTCCAGTTGAGCTGTTGGATGGACTAGCAACAGGTTCTGTGTTCTTGGAATCAGGAGAAGGTTTAGATTCTTCCCGTTTATGATGATCTTTCTTACCTGAGGGAGAATCTCTGTGGTATTTCTTTATCTTTCTAACTCTCTCCTTCTCCCTTTGATATTTGAGAGCCATAAGCGCAAGACGATCAGTAGCGGGAGCCTCCGAAGACTTTGCATCAGATACATCTACTGTCTTACTGGTGGAAATGGGGTTGGCTCCAGGTGTGCTGACTGTTGCTTTGAAAGCATGGTCTATTTGAGTGCCAGCTGGAGCACTAGCGCATCGTTGGGGTAGACTATGCTCGAACTCCTCCGTCTTCAGTTCTGAAAAGATAACATCAGGAGCTAAAGCATTAAGATCTGAGCGATGTAAATAACTAGCAAAAGGAAGCCACTTCAGTCGAGGTAGCGTGCTCAAGATCTTGGTGTTCATCTCTTTATTGGTGAACATTCTCCCCAGCCCGTTGATCACATTGATCTGGTTGGTGAATCTGACGCTGAGCTCGTCAATGGTTTCGTTGGGCTCCATGGAAAAGTTGTCGAACTTTTGAAGCTCTAGCTCAAGCTTATTTTCTTTGATCTGCGGGGTTCCTTGGCTCAGTACCGCCAAGGCATCCCAAGGCTCTTTTTCCATTTTGTAATCTTGCACCCTCCCGAGGTGTGAATCGCTGAGCTCTGTGAGGATTGCATTCCGCGCTACTCGGTCGTGGTTGTGCAATTTCTTCTCTTCTGGCGTGAAGGCAGATTTATCTTTGGCAACCTTAGCACCAGTCTGTGCTCCTACACCTCCCATAGCGGCATATTGAACGCTGTCGATCATGGAAATGATGGGTCCTATTTTAAGGACATCAGTCATGCTGTCATGCAGTGATGTAAGGTGCGCCTCCATTCTCACGCGCCATACAGTGTAGTTCTCTACCGAGAACATCGGCACCATCCGTATACCTGACATATCAGACATTATGGATGAGAGTATAAGGATGTATGAAGAGATGCTTGTGCAGTGGAAATATTTTTCAGGATCTGTTCGAGTAGACCAGTAGTTTTCAGAAACGATGATCAGGAGAACATCGTGCTCTGATACCAATTGTTGGTTCGGAGACGAGTGTCAGGTGTAGAGGGGGGGGTGAATACACCTGAGTACAAGTTTTTCCTCAAACACGAAGGACAGCTGAGCTGTAGAGTGCGACTGATGAACAATGTCAAATAGTAACCTTTTGATCGCGGGTCAGAGTGTCTCAGCTACTGAGTTTATCCTACTAACTTTTGTCAGTATTAATATCTCAGTCAGAGAGTTAAGTGCAGATAAGTGTGGGGCCCGATAGACTTCGTCTCTTTCTGAAAAGGTGTTTTCGCAAACAAAACTTGTTTTGGCTGGTGCACTTTTAAATATATTGTATGCAAAGTATGAGTTTGTAAATCGGTTTGAAAACACTTCAATAAAATAGTAAATAACACAAGCAATTTTTAACGTGGTTCGAATACGCAAGATCCTACGTCCACGGTCCTGCTGAACATGAGTTCTTGTTGATTAATCTGAGCAAGCCTCAGCAAGGAATCTGTGCGCTGGATAGACCCTTCTAAGTTATAGTTCTTAGCGACTTTACAATTCAAACCGAAGTTTGAATGGGAGAGGATTTTCTCCAACAATGAAGGAGTTCTTAAAATAAGAATGATTCACAGAAAGTGAACTCCTTCGAAGGTTCTAAGCAATGGATATAATAGTTGAGCTTACATAGAGAAGACGGAATTAAAGAAACTCTAGAGAGAACTGCAGATATTCAACTTAGCAAGTTCTTCGCTGGATGGACGTGAATGCGCTAGAGAGTTTGAATACTGTGAGCGTGTATTCTGTTGGGTGATGATTTTATCCTCAGCACTATTATACTTAGTGGGAAATGATTCTGTCTTCAGCACTGACCGTAAGCTCAGGAGCCCCGTGCTCTGTACCTATCTGAAGATTTGAAGATCCCAAAACCCTATCTTGATTGATGAACCATTCCCGTGTAATTGTTTTGTCTACGAGGTTTCGGACTCGGTAGACACTCGCTCCGGTTAAGGCGGTCGGCAGCTTATCGGCCTCGGCACCGTAAATAGAAGACTCGGCATTTACTCGGACTCGGCGAGAGCAAGTATATCGAAGGAGTCGTAGAACCGAACTCGGCGAGAGTAGTTCATCGAAGTCGAGCCGACCATCGGTAGAGTACCCTCATCTGCTCTCTACCGAATGAAGATCGGACTCAAGAACGGCAGCGAGCGTCTTCGAACCGTCGGACACTTTTTGAATATACAATCAGTATTGTCAAGTACGAGGAAAAGAGAAGTCAGCTTCAGTATACCTCGAAGTCTGTTCCATCTCAACCACTCCATAATCCTCGACAAATGACAAGTATACACGTGTCTCTACCTACTAAAGCTGCAAGTCAACATATTTCCAGAAAAGGAGGGAAAGGACACTGTTACATCCTTCAAAAATAGCTGTTAGCTACCAAAAGAGAGAGAGAAAGGAAGATCGTCTCCAACGGAACTTTTCCAATCTCTGCTCTATAAATAGAGGGACATTTCAAGAGAAAAAGAAGAGAGAGAGAATGCGCATAAGCTTAACGACGAAAACAAACACAAGCATTCAAACGAGCTAGAACCAGAAAACCCTAAGTCTTCCGCAAGAATTTGAAGATCTATCTCCGGCGAAAGACTACCTTCTCAGCTCATAGGAAACCAAGCTAAACTGTTAGAAGAGCCTCTAGTATCCAAATCGACGATACACGAACCTAAAGCTTATTTCAACTGTTCGTCGATCTAGAAGCCACTCTCTTATTCCCTATCCCTCTAACCCTAAGCTCAACAGAATATACTTATAGCTTAGATGAAGGAGTTCATGTTGGGTGATGATTCCATCCTCAGCACTGTTTCACTCAGTGGGAAGTGATTCGGTCTTAGACACTGATCTTAAGCTCAGTAGCCTTGTGCTCTGTACTTGTCTAAAGATTTGAAGATCCCAAAACCCTATCTGAATGATGAACCATTCCCTTGTATCTGTTTTGTCTCCGAGGTTTCGGACTCGGTAGACACTCGCTCCGGTCAAGGTGCTCGGCAGCTTATCCGCCTCGGCACCGGTGCGTGAAGACTCGGTGATCTTGGACTTAGCGAGAGCAAGATATGCGAGAGAGTCGATTGAACCGAACTCGGCGAGAGTAGTTCATCGGACTCGTAGCTGATCTTCGATAGACTTATCTCGGCAGCCTATCTACCGAATACAAGGTCGACTCGGCAACGGCAGATTGTCTTCGGGGATTGTCGAGAATCTTTTGAAAGACAATCGGCAGTCATGTAGGAGGAAGAGAGAAGTCGCCTTCATGCCTGCAGAAGTTTGTCTTTGTCTCAACCACTCCATCCACCTCGACGAATGACAAGCATACACGTGTCTTCTCACCGCTAAAGCCGCAGACAACCTTTTACCTAAAAAGGTGGGAAAGTACACTGTTACCGACACCAAAAGAGCCGTTTGCTACCAAAAAGAGAGAGAGAGAAGAAGATCGTCTCCAACGGATCTATTTCAATCTCTGCTCTATAAATAGAGGGATCATTCAAGATTTGAAAAAACGCCTAGAACATGAGAGAGCGCGAAAAAGAGCGAATTCCAAAGAACAAAGTCTTAGCAAGAACTTGAAGAACAATCTCCGGCGAAAGACTACATTCTAGCTCATAGGGAATCAAGCTATACCGACATATAAAGCCTCTAGTATCCAAATCGACGTTACACGTACTCAAAGCTTACCTTCAGCTGTTCGTCGATCTAGAAGCTACTCTCATATTCCCTATCCCTCTAACCCTAAGCTCAACTGTTCTTATCCATAGCTTAGACGAAGGAGTTCACATTTGAACCCAATCCTTATTGTATAAGGACTCCTTCACTGTTGGAGAAGTTTGTCAAACACTTTAAGTTTGATAGTGTTGTAAACTGAGACTTGGATCAGTATAAAAACCAAGACGTGGCTTTGCCCAGTGTACAAGCTGACTGAGACTAACTCAGGATAATAAATAGCCTCCTGATCATTCGGGACAGTGGACGTAGGATTTGAGCGATATCCGAACCACTTTAAAAATCCCGTGTCTCTTCTTGCTTTCTTAATGTTGCATTGATTTTACTATTCATATCGAACATCATATTTAAAATCAATCAAGCTGTCTCAAAGATACCGAACTTTTAATCTACTGAATTGAGACTTAAAACATTTTCTCACAAACTGATTTGGGCCTACACTATTCCGCGCACTGAACTCTTACTGTAGATACTGAATTCTGACCTAGTCAATCAGCAGATCTCAGCTGAGTCAGTACTCTTAGCCTTTAACTCGATTCGTAAACGGTTGTGCGGTCCGGCCGAATCTATTTGATCGGACACCATCCTGAATAGGACTGTTCGAGTTCGAAGTTGAGAAATCGAATCAGGTGTATTCACCCCCCCCCCTCTACACCTGACCGTACACTCGGGACCAACAATTCATATTTGAACCCAATCCTTATTGTAAAAGGACTCCTTCATAGTTGGAGAAGTTTGTCAAACACTTTAGTTTGATGCCTTTGTAAACTGGGACTTGCTCAGTATAATCCCCAAGCCACGGCTTTGTCCTGTGCACAAACTGACTGAGACTAACTCAGTATAATAAATAGCCTCCTGAACTTTTTGGGATAGTGGACGTAGGATCGATTGATATCCGAACCACTTTAAAAATCTATATCTTGTTATTGCTTTCTGATTACTGTTGCATTGATTTTACTGTTCATACTGAAAACCTACTTTAAAATCATACAACTGTCTCAGCATACTGAACTGTCTATTTACTAAACTGAGACTTGCTAAAACGGTTTTTCCACTCAACTGATTTGGGCCTACACTTTTCCGCACCGCTGAACTCTACCTATTTGATACGAATTCGACTCGACTCGGCCCAGCGCATCTCGGCAGAGTCAGATTCTTTGCCACACACGATTCAGAACAGCTATTTGGTCTGCTGAATTATTTTAGTACGGCACTTTCCTAAACAGGACTGTTCGTGTTCGAAGTTGAGAAAATCGGAGTCAGGTGTAATTCACCCCCCCCCCCTCTAAACCTGACCGTACACTCGGGACCAACATATTCCTTTTGATGTCCCACGCGTTGAGCTCGGAAATGCTTCTCTATTTATAGTTGTAACCCAGGCATGTGTCCGTTGGAGAAGGCGATGCCAGGTGTCACAAACTTCCAAGGAAAATGGCCATAAGTTTTTGAAGTAGCGCCGTAGAGTAGTTGGTTTGTTTACATGAGAGCAGCTTTAGTGTCAGAGCAGGTAAAGCTTTGGTTGCTTCTCATCGGTCGAGGTTTATGGTAGGTGAGACTTGTCAGACATCAGTCTTCATCTGAGTTGACTCTCGTATGATACTCTGCTGACTTTTGAATGACAGTAATAGTCGGCAGCCGTTTCCTATCGGATTCAGTAGATCTGGATCGATCGTACTGATATCTTTATCTGAGTCGGCTGATGGAAGTATTCTACTGAGAACAGTCAGCTGGTGACACTGAAGGTACTGAGCTCTTCAACTTGTCTTCAACGGAGGTCAGCTGATGGGAATCTTCTACTGAGAACAATCAGTTGGAGACCGGAGGACAAAAGCTCTTACAAACTGATGACATGGGGTTATGGAATTTAACTTCCTACTGAAGTTTAGACCAATAAATACAGAACTTAGACAAAATAGATAATGAATATAAGAACAATCTAGCCTATTACATCATCATGTCCGAAAAACACACTATGGGTACAGGACAGGTTTTGGGATCTTCAATTCTATAGATATAAATCACTACAATTTCCCCCATTACCGAAATACATCAATAAGTCCTAAGTACATGAACTACTGATGACAGTTCAAAGTACCCCCTTACCAATGATCTAAACGATCACTAACTCATAACCCAACAGTTTCAAACACAAATGTTTGATTTTCTCCAATTTTGAAGGAGTTCTTACAATAAGAACAGTTCAGAAAGCTGAACTCCTTTGAGTTTTCTAAGCTAATGATATTACAATAACTTGCATAGAATAAAGAAAGGGAATAGTTGAAACTCTAGAGTGAAGAACTAGAAATGATCTCCTTGTATGCAAGTTCTTCGCTGGGTTTGACTTTGAGTTTGCTAGAGTGTTTGTTCGCTTGAATGCTTGTAGACTCTTCTATATTTATAGACTCGACTCATGAATAGATCCGTTGGAGGGAGTCTATACACGTGTCAAAACGAAAAGAAAAACGCCCATCTTCAATTTGAATGTACATTGTAGAGATTCCCACTTTTTCATACTTGTAAGCAGCTTTACGTCAGAGCATGTATAGTGCTGGCAGTTTCTCACTGGTCGAGGTTAGGGAGTAGGTGAGGTTTGTTCAAACTCCAAGAGCATGCTGAGTTGACTTACTTTGATTCCTCGGACCTTTTACTGAATTGTCTCCTACTTCCATACTTCTGAGATTTTAGCTCGTGGCTCGAATTCCTTTGCAGATTCAGTGGATTATAGTATTCCGAACTAAGTTCCTGATGTTGAGTTCTTCGGATGAATGACAGATCTTATCGACTACTGAACTCTAGCTAGCCTACTGAGTTCCTAACATGCCGAACTCAACTGAGCTATTATATTATACAAGGTTCATCATTCAGGTAAGGATTTTGCGATCTTCAAATCTTATCATACTGAATCTCATCCCAACATCTCACCTTACCTTTTAAATTATAGATACGTAGGTCGAGATTATAGGCGGCAGAATAATCATAACCTCTTATAACATTAAATCTTGATCGTCCATCTTTTAAATTCAGTTTAATCTCAATTGTATGCTGAATAAACCATTCATATTCATATGAGATATATATATACACGTATCTATGATCATAAACTATTTTCCGCCATTATCGAACTTCTTAGTGCTTTGCTTTCTTATTACTTACGACATCTACTACATTAACAGCACTATCTCTTTGGTATATCTCTTAAACTTAATCTGCAAGAAACTGACTAACTCTATTTTCAAGTGCTAATAATTATATTTGCAGATTCAATATATTCAAATGGCGAGTTCTCCAAGTAATGAGGTCTTGGTTCCGTCTGATATGGAGGAGATTATTAGGAACAAGAGAGTCTGGTTCGAGTAAACACTCACTTTCAGATCAAGCAACATTGAATGCATGGAACCGATCTTTGACGCTCTCCAATCAACAGGCCGTCAGACCCTACTATCTAGGGTTCCTCTCCACTGCCTCCCAGACAGGTCATGTAATTCTATATGAATCTTCGTTAGATTGAAGACCTTCAGGACATGTCATGCATCTCCTTCCAGCAGGAAATGAGTAACAATGTTTGGGAAGTGAAGATTGACGATATAGACGTTGCTGAGTGTCTTCAGCAGAGCATCCATCTTCCCACCGAGGGATTCCTCCAATTGGTTATAAGGAGACTTCCATCAACAAGTACCTCTTCCAATTCAGCGGGCGGAAGGACATAGTATTCAAAGCAGAGTTTCCCAAGAACATGCTGCTCCTTGAATACAGAGGATTAGCCTACGTAATCAAAAGGATACACTCAAAGGAGAATCAGTGTGACATACCTGCTGACCTACCTTAGGCTGAAATCTCCACCTCAGTTCTGTCTTCAATACTGGCAGCTCAGCTCAGAGCTACTAAAGAAATAGCAGAACGGATTCCTAAGATCCTAGATCACTCTAATCTAATGGATATTGCAGTCAGGGCTAGGGTCCAGATGCATCTCAAATTCCTCGAGTGGGATATTCTGGATGTGACCATCGACTTAAGGACTGTCCTTGTACTGACGCAGACGTTCAGAAATAAGATTGGCTACGGAGGGCTGACAGATATAGCGTATATGGACGATCTGCGCTCGGCGATGTTCATGCCCCTGAGTTTGAAGGGCACTGTGGAACCGTCTACTCAGCCTCAGACTCAACTTGACTCAGATCACGACGAATCGTCCAAGGATGCAGATCAGGGAGGATCTGCTAAGGGAAAATCTCCCAGAGATGATGACTCACCACCTCCACCGCCTTCATCAGGTGCCATCATCTCAGCACCGTCTGCGTCTAGGGAGAACCAAGACAATCTAGCTATCAGGCTGTGAGATCAAAGACGTATACATAGCATCTATAAACAAGTGTCAGGTTCGCAAAAATCGTCTTCTTGCCAAAGATATGAACTCAAAATGGAGCCAATATACTGAGGCTTAGACCCAGAAACTGGGTGACCTGACTACTGAAGTGCAGAGGATCAGTATACCTATTGTTTTAGATATTGTTGAGATCCTCCACCGTGTACAGAAGCACAGAGGACTTATCTGAATACTCAGTTTCAGCAAATCCTCCAGACTCAGGCCGATACATTTTCTAATCAAATGGCCACTACATCAGATCAAGTCCTCAAGGCCGTCGAAGAGCGTAATAAGCTAACCAGTGAGAGTGTCTCTAGAGCACTCGTGGAATAGCGAAACATCGTCCAAGATATTAAGAATGAAGCCACTGAGATGGTTGAAACATAACTAACATAACTTGAAGCTACAAAATCTGAAGTACTCCAATTTGCTCAGTCGGAGCATGAAAAATATTAGAATGAGTACTGAAAGGTTTTACCTTTAGCAATTGAGCATGAAAAACATTGAAGGTACAAAATCTGAAGTACTTTCAGCTTCTTTGCTTTAGGATAACTGGGAGGAGCTAAGGCTTTACTTTGGCAACTGAGCGAATAGGCTCTTCTGACTGTTTTTCTATGAACTCAGCTACCTCAATAATTGCTGCCTCAATGGTTCTCCTAACCCTTGCCCTTTCCCCTCTGTCTTACTTGTTCCTGCCTCATGAGCCTTATAAGTGTCAGTAGTTTTTTCCTCCTAGTTCCTTCCCCCTTTTTGGCATCATCTAATTGACTAGCCAAAGCATTAACCTTCTCAATAAGCCCTGATACTGAAAGGTTGATCGTGTCAATCTTTGCCTCAACATCCTGAATGACATCAGTGTACTCATTCCAATGTCTATCATGCTCTGATCGAGCCAGTTGGAGTACTTCATATTTGGTAGCATCAAGCCGGGTCAAGTATGCTTCAACCATTTCAGTGGCTTCTATCTTAATACTTAGGTCGGTGTTGTGTTGTTCCACGAGTGCTTTTGAGATACCCTCGGTCATTAGCTTGTTATGCTCTTCGATGGCCTTGATGACCTGATCTAATGCCGTGGTCATTTGATAAGAAAATGTGTCGGCCTAAGATAACAAAATTTGCTAAAATTGAGCGTTCAGATCACTCCTCTGAGCTTCAAGTGCACAGCTGAGGATCTCTTCATTATCTAGAGTAGATTGTCCGATCCTCTGCATTTCAGCAGTCAGGTCACCTAGCTTCAGGGTCTGAGGCTCAGTAGATTGACTCCATTTTGAGTTCATGTCTCGGGCGAGGAGATGATTCTTGCAACCCTGGCACTTAAGGTACATGTTTATAGACGCTGTAGACACGTCTTTAATCTCAGTTATCAGCGTAGCCTGATAACTAGATTTTTTTGGCTTCTCCTGAGAGGTAGACGTTGTTGAGATGATGGCACCAGATGAAGGCGGTGGAGGTGGTGAGTCATCATCTCTGGGAGATTTTCCTTCAACAGATCCTCCCTAGTATGCATCCTTAGGTGACTCATCAAAATATGAGTTAGGTTGAGTCTGGGGCTTAGTAGACCGTTCAGCTGTGCCCTTCAGACTCAAGAGCATGAGCACTGCTGAGCTCAGATCTTCTCAGTGTTAGCTCCTCCTGCATCAATACAAGGACAGTCCATGGTCGAGGGTCTCATCCAAAAGATCCCACTCTAGGAATCTGAGATGTATCTGGACCCTAGCCCTAACTGCTATATCCAGTAGATCAGAATGATCTAGGATTTCAGGAATATGGTCCGCGACCTCTTCATTAGCTCTAAGATGAGCTATTAGTACTGAATTCAGGATAGATGTGGAGACCTCAGCCTTAGGTATGTCAGCATGTAAGTCCAATTGAGTCTCCTCTGAGTGTATCCTCTTCACTTTATCAGTCAGAGTCGCGTCCTCCTTACCGGACTCTAAATCCTGAATGGATACATACTCTGGAATGATAACAACTGAAGGTTTAGCCTTGTTCAGTAGCTTCCTCTTCTTCTGCTGCGTCGGGCGGGAGTCCTAAGTGGACGGTGCAGGATGCTTGTCGTGAATGTCGCGCCCGATAGATTTCTCAGCAGCTGCCGCGTTCAAGAATTTGATATTCTTCTTATCGAATAGGAACGCATCAGCGAAGGAGACTCTTCCTGTGCAGTGATCCTCGATCAGTGTAGAGATCTTGCTGCCATAGAGTAACTTACCTTTAGGAATCAGCTGCAATATAAACTTTTTCAATTGATCTCTAAGCTCTGTTAGGAAGAACTCGGGCCAACTGACCTTTATACCATTCATAATCGCAATCATGATCTGGATCCTGACCCGAGAGAGTTGGTCATCTGATCCGGTGGAGCTGTTCAGCACATGATTTGACTATATAGGCCAACCCTCTGTATTCAAGGAGCCGCATGTTCTTGGAGAAAGCTTCTTCAAACACAATGTCCTTCTGCCCGTTGAATTGGCAGAGATACTTGTTGATAGATATCTCCTTATATCCAATCAGATCCGCTTGTTTAGAAGCAGGAAGCTCAGCTGAAGACACTCAGCTATGTCTATATCTGCTATCTTCTTTTCCCAAATGTTGTTACTCTTTCTTTGCTTGTAGGATATACAAGAAATATCCTAATGATCTTCATTCTGGCTAATATTCATAAAGAAGTCTACGACCTGATGAGGGAGGCAGTGAAGAGGAACCCTAGATAGCAGGGTCTGCAAGCCTGACGACTGAAGAGCATTGAAGATCGGCTCCATGAAGCCTACTTCACATGATCTAAAAGCGAGTGTTGTCTCGAACCAAACTCTCTTGTTGATGATGATCTCCTCCATGTCAGACGGAATCAAAACTTCGTTATTAGGACAATTTGCCATTTGAATGATTAACTAAATCTACAAAACAAATGTTAACATTAGAAAATAGAGTAAGTCAGTTACTTGCAGATCAAGATAAAGAAATTTACCGAAGATAAAGTGCTTGAAGGTAATAGATATCGGATTCAGTATGATTTGCAAAGCACATAATATATTCGATAATGGCGAAAAAAGTAACGTAAGATAATTAATACGTGCACATATATGTATCATGAATATGAACATTTTGTTCAGCACTCAGTTGAGATGAAACTGAATTTAAGGCATGGACGGCTCAGATTAAATGTTATAATAGGATATGATTATTGTGCTGCCTACAATCTCGACCTACGTATCTATCTTTAAGGTAAGGTGAAATGACATGCATTTAATGCACCGCAATCAACATATGGAATGTCGTGATTTTAATGACAACATTTTTAATTAATGACATCCTAGGAATATTATTGGCAGGAAATAAATGTAATGACATGCTGAATACAATATGCTGAATAAATACTCATAACCTGTCAGCTGAACATAGTAGTCAGCGGATACCACTGTGTAGACACTGAGTATGTCAACACCTCCTTCTACCTTACTCAGTACACTGAGAGTAAGTTCCCCCTTACTCAGTACTTCTGGGATCGTCTTACTGAACTAAGTCAGTTGGATCCAGTAGACCTAGTTCTATTGAAAGTTCATTGAATCTGGTCTCAGCTAGAGGTTTGGTCAGTATGTTGGCCCTTCGCTTATTAGTGTGAATTTTCTCCATTCTGATATATTTCTTCTCGACATGGTCTCGGATGAAGTGATGATGTATGCCCACGTGCTTGCATCTAGTATGATGAAAGGGATTTTGAAGTGATGACGTATGTCCACGTAAGTTTCCACCTCAGTTCCGTCTCCAGTACTGACAGCTCAGCTCAAAGCTACTGAAGAAATAGCATCATAAATTCCTGAGATCCTCGATCACTCTGATCTAGTGCATAATGCAGTCAAGGATAGGTCGAGATGCATCTCAGATTCCTCGAGTGGGATATTCTGGATGAGACCATCAACCTGATGACTATCCCTGTACTGATGCAGGAGGAGCAGATGTTGAGAGAAGAGATTGTCTACGGAGAGCCGACAAATATAACGTCTATGACGATCTGCGCTCACTGATGCTCATGCTCCTGAGTCCGAAGGGCACTGCTGAACTGTCTACTCAGCCCCAAACTCAACCCAACTCAGATCACGATGAGTCTCTAAGGACGTAGATCAGGGAGGATCTGTTGAGGGAAAATCTCCCTAGAGATGATAACTCACCACCTCCACCGCCTTCTTCAGGTGCCATCATCTTAGCACTATCTACGTCTCAGGAGAAGCCAAGACAATCTAGAAATCAGGCTATGAGATCAAAGACATATATGTGGCATCCATAAACAAGTGTGAGGGTCACAAAAACCGTCTTCTTGCCAAAGACATGAACTCAAAATGGAGCCAATTTACTGAGGTTTAGACCCAAAAACTGGGTTACCTTACTACTGAAGTGCAGAGGATCAGTACACCTACTGTTTGAGATACTTATGAGATCCTCCACCATGCACATGAAGCATAGAGTACTTATCTGAATACTCAGTTTCAGCAAATCCTACATACTCAGGCCAATAGATTTTCGGATCAAATGGCTACTGTATTTGATCAAGTCCTCAAGTCTGTCGAAGAGCGTCTCTAAGAAGTAGTGACCCTAAAGCAGTTGTGGAACAATGCCGGCCAAGCTATTAAGAAGGAAGCCACTGAGATGGTTGAAACATACCTAACACGGCTTGAGGCTACAAAATCCGAAGTACTCCAATTAGCTCAGTCGGAGCATGAAAAACACTGGAGTGAGTACACTGATGCCATTAGGGATGTTGAGACCAAGTTAGACACTATCAACCTCTCAATCTCTGGCATTACTAAAAAGGACACCTCCTTGCAAGTCAGCTTGATGATGCCAAAAAGGGGGAAGGAAGTAGGAGGAAACAACTACTGACCCTCATAAAAGCTGAAGAGGCAGGACCCAACAAAGAAGTAGAAGAGAAGGGGCAAGGGTCAGGAGAACCCATAGAGGAAGTAGTCACTGAAGTAGCTGAGTTCCTAGAAGAACTAACTAAAGAATTAATTCGCTCAGCTGCTAAAGCGAAAGCCTTAGCTCCTCCTAGTCCTCCAAAAGCAAAGAAGCTCACGGTCAGAACACCAGATGGGCAAATTGTTTATGATGAGAAACTGGCTAGAGAACTGCAAGAACAGGAGGAAGGCAAGGCAAAATCGAAGAAGAAGGGCATACAGATGAGAACCCCAGTGCCTAAAAAGACAAGATCTCTGGTGCCCAGGCATTCTAAGCCTCAGTCGTCCAAATCTACTGACTAGGAAACAGAAGTTTCCAAGTCCAAGTCTAAGTCAGCTGAACCCTCTGAGGCTGAAGCCATAACTGAATCTAAGCAGACCATCCCCAGTACTGAATTATCTAAAGAGTAAGAAGCTGAGATGAAAGCCATGTGGGATGCCTATGAAAGAGGCTTGGATATTACTGCTCAGGCCCGCAAAATTCAAGTTTCAAAAGAACGCATAAGACTAGTAGACCTTGAGACCCCCAGGCAGAGAACTGAGAAGGAAGCAAGAGAAAGAATCCCTAAGAAAGATAGGAGCATCCCTACAACTTCTAAGTTTTTCTGACGCAGAGATCAGGGAAGTAATATTAAAAGGATTATTTATCCAAGGGCTGACCAGTGGGTCTGTTGGAAGATCAATCAGAAGTGGGAGCAGATCAAACTTGACTTCATCAAGAGCTACCACATTTGGAAGACTGTAAGTGAGCAAACTGATCCAGACAGTATCTTCAAAGAACTCTTGATGATCTCAGAACCTGAAGTCTATGATGAAATCTGGATAGCACTCCAACAGTCAGGTCAGACTCTCAAGGCACCTGAATTCAGAACTCTTCCTCCTCCTTGCACTCTAGAAGGAAATATTTGCACTAAGGAGATTGAGGATGAGATCATATTTGCCGTTATGAGAAAATGACTGAGTATGAATGATGCGGAAGACAAAGAAGAAATCAAGAAGTTGAGAAGCAGAGTCTACTGAGCCAATGGCCTTGATCTTCCATTGAAGAAATCTGCTGACTTCAAGACACGACTGCAACAATTCAGGAAGTCAAACTAATTTCTCTTATGCTCTGATAGTCTTTAGTTCAGCTAGAATATAATTTCTTGTGCATGTAATATCTCTGATCATTTATGAAATTCTATCTTGTTGGCCATCGATATCTCCTTGTATATCCTTTGGAGTTGTCACCAAATTCAATTTTGGCTCCTTCTTTCTTAACGTAGTTGATCAGCAGATTCTTTTGATGAGTCATGTGTCTTTAGCATCCGCTATCCACGATGCAATGGTCCTTTAGCACCTGCAAAATAAAAACAAATTCAGGTACCCTTTGGGTTCAGGTTGGGTCCTTAGAGGTTAGTGGATTTTGGGACCAAATATGTCTAATAACCCTGGTAGTTTTAGATATCCTCTTGCTCTTGCTGTCAGCTGATCTGTCTGTTGGACTGGGAGATGCTGACTTTTTTAACTTTTGAGGTTCAGGTTTTTTCTTCTTCTGCTGAACCTTAGGGCTTTCGTGTTGGGATGAGATTCAAGTATGATAAGATTTGAAGATCCCAAAACCCTAGCTGAATGATGAGCCTTACATAATGTAATAACTTAGTTTAGTTCAACATGTAGTTAAGCATGTTAGGAACTCAGTAGGCTAGCTAGAGTTTAGTAGCTGATAGGATTCAGTAGAACATCGTCGTTCAGCCGCAAGAACTCAGCATCAGGAGCTCAGTTGGGAATGTTATAACCTACTGAATCTGCAAAGAAATTCAAGCCACGTGTTGAACATCCTAGAAGAATGTCAATTCAGTAAAAGGTTCGAGGAATCAGAGGAAGTCAACTCAGCATACTCTTAGGGTTTGAACAAACATCACCTACTCTCTAACCTCGACCAATGAGAAGCAGCTAGTATTGTACCTGCTCTAACATAAAGCTGCTTCCTAGACTGGAAAGGAGGGAATCTTTACAATAACATTCAAATTGAAGATGGATTTTTTCTTGTCATTTTCGACACGTGTCTAGACTCCCTCCAACGGATCTATTCATGAGTCTAAACTATAAATAGAGAAAAAAGGGAACAAAAGCATTCAAGCGAATAAATACTCTAGCGAACTTAAGGCCCATCAAAACGAAGAACTCGTATACAGAGAGATCCTTTTAGTTCTTCACTCTAGAGATTCATTAGTTCCCTTTCTCTATTCTAAGCAGTCTTTTTATAATATCATAAGCTTAGAAGAACTCGCATGAGTTAAGCTTTCTAAACTGTTCTTATTGTAAAAACTTGTTCATAGTTGGAGAATATCAAACCTTGTGATTGAATCTTGTAAAGTCGCTACGACTTTAACTAGAGTATTTGTCTAGTGCACATATCGACTGAGAGTTGCACACCATAAGCAATCAAGAACTCCTGCTTTGTTCAGGACAATGGACGTAGGATCTAGTGTATCCGAACCACGTTAAAAATTGCTTTTGTCGATTTACTATTGCATTGATTACTGTTCATATTGCATAAAGCTAACTTTAAATCAACGTGAAACGGGTTTTCAAACTGAGACGAACATATTTTAGGTCTACGCTTCCACACACCATATCTTATATTGAACACTGTTCACTGACATAAGTCAGTTGATAAGACTCAGTAGACAGATATTCAGCCCACACGACCTAGAAAGCTTATTTGGCCAAGTGACTAGCTCAGTAGCAACATTCAGTAGCACTGACTTTGGCGTTTGAGTTGAAATCTGCATTTAAGTGTTTTCACCCTGCGACACCTAAAGTCTCGTCTCTGGACCAACATTTGGGGTGAGTAGTGAGTAATGAGGGGCCCACCTCATTTTTTAATGTGGAGTGTTTTTTACCAGTAAAGAAAACAAGACAATATTATTGGGACGGTCCAAAAAGGAATACAAGACAACATTAATGTGGCAGAGGGAGTATTATTTATATTGTTTTGGGAAATTGTCGCATATGGTTCTCAAACTATGTTAGTTTGGATCAATTAGCTCATAATATTTTATTTTCTTTTCAGTTAATTGATCTTCAAATGATACTGGCTTGGATGAATTGGTACCTCTATTAAATTTTCAGTTAGTCAAGTGTTAATCATAAGGTATTTAACAAATAAAAATTTTAGGCACCAATTCATCCAATTTCTAAAATAAAATTTTATCTTTTTAAAAAAAATTATTTTTCTAATTATAATTTTTTCCATATAATATTTATTATTTAACTTTTCCCAAATAATTTTTTTGTACCTCAAAAGAAGATTAAAAATAATATAATTAAGATACTTAAATAAAAGATTAATTAAAAACAAAAAAATTAATTAAATCTAGATTAACTAATATTTTTGTATCTCATGGTGGAGGAGGGAAATAGGTCGGCGCAGTGGTTGGGGAAGTTGTTGTCTTCTTCGAAGTCGGACATATCGTTAGAGAGGAGCTACTAGACGACTTGGAGATGGGAGAGGTGGGCGACGATGAAGAAGAGGATGAGGAGGATGGCGTAGGCACGGAGCTAAGAGAGGATGGCATAGACGAGGGTGGTGAACTTGTAGAGTTTGTTGTTGCGGTGGCGGGCGTGACCATGGTACGACGCTGGAGAGGGAATTTAGTTAATTTTTTATTTTTAATTATTTTTTTAATTTTTTAAATTAAATTCTTTATAATTAATTTAAGATTTCTATTTCAAAAAGAAATGCTATAATTTAAAAAAAAATTGTTTGAAAAAAAAGGGATAAATATTAATTTAAAAATTAGATGAATTGGTCCCTAAAATTCTTATTGCGTAAATGTCTTTATGACTAACAATTGACTAACTTAAAATTTATTGGAAGAACCCATTCATCCAAACTAGAATAGTTTAGGGACTAATTAACTAAATAAAAAAAAATTATGGATCAATTCAACTAAACTAGCATAGTTTGGGAACCATATGTGCAAATTTGCTTATTTTTATTGGGTGCTAAATGATTCAATTTTTTTTATCACTTAATGTATTTAATAAAATTATTACTCCATCCATCTCAATAATCTTGTTCACTTTTTCATTTTGGGATATCTCAAATATATTGTCCACTTATAAAATATTGTAAATTATAACATATAACCTTTTTGTGGGACCCACATGCAACCCTATATACAACTAACCACTCTTCTAAAAAATTGTGCAAAAAATAAAGTGAATAACATAATTGAAACGGAGGGAGTGTTTTAATATACTGTTCAAAGTCAATCGAGACTAAAAAAACATATCATCTAAATAATATTATAATTTTACTAAATATTATTTTATCAAAATTTAACTATAAAAAAAAGGAGGATATACATTATGTATTGTGAGAAGGCTGAAATGTTGTGGGGTCACTTTCACCACCTATCATTAAAATGAACCTGCAATACTTGGATATGTATATGTTTAACCATATGTGGTGGATTTTGAGGTTGACTACAATTTCAATCATTGAAATAGAGAGTTTATTATTGACCTATTTATTCTTGTCTATATTCCACCTCAGGGACATGATGGTATGGCAGGCGCACACCATCAATTCACAAATACTTTAATTTCAATATTAATTTCACATGACTAAAAAGAATATAGCATAAAGTCGTCTAGAGAATAAGGATTAATTAATATGCCATTCACCTCTAGTCGTCAATTCTACATACCACTTTAGAATAAAATATTTTGTTTCTATTAATAATATAAAAATACATATATCAGTTATTTAGAGTTATCAAATCTCAACTTTTGGATTTTTTTTATTGTTGAGTTTTTAATAATAATTTTCAATATTACTAAAACATGAGGGATGGATGGTATTCATTTTTAGGGAAGCATATTACTTACATGTTTTTTCTTCCACATCGTTAGATCTGCATTTTGACGAGGAACTTTGCAAATGTACCGAAATGGATAAATCTTGTACATTCTTGATTTTCTTGTTCCATTCGCAAAGTAATATATCATAGTAAGATTATGAAAACAAAATTAGACAAAATTGGAACACTAAAAGAAGCAAATAAAGTGGTGGGTGCAGACGCGTAAACAATGTACAGGTGTATAATTTGCAAATCAATTTATGCACGTAATGAAAATATATATCCATATAATATAATATATGTAAAGGCAATATGGGTATACAAATTGAAAAACATACCAACACATAACATGAAAGAGAATGTGCCAGAGAAGATCCATATCCTCTCATGTGGGATAACACTACAGCACTCACTCTATTGGAGTATAAAATGTTTAATAATTCATAATCTTTTGACTTCTTTCTAACAACTCTTAGAAACGATAAAATGATTCACATAATTGTTTTGGAAGCTCCAAATGTAGGGGGATTCATGTTGCACAAAGTGCCTCAATTATTTGTCACAAATTAAAATCTTTCTGTACCCACTTTATGTTGTCTTCCATTATCCCCCAAAACCTTATCGCTTTAAATCTTATTTATTCTCTATTTTCAGCTTCACGTTAATGCAATCATTAATCCAGAGAAACTAGCTACCAAAAGTTTTCAATTATTTCAAAAAGTCGTCTGTACCAATCGCAAGATATATAATCAAATGAAGATTTTATTTCCAAATCAATTGAGAAAGTGTTTTAATTTTTATACATCGTCTTAATTGGTTAACAATTGCTTGGATATCTGACAATTGGTATAATCATAAACCACAGGGTCTTCAAAAAAACAAGGTAAAAACTACTACACGACATATAAATACTCATTGCATTTTACAATAAAAAATAATTATAAATTAATAATTATATGTTATATCAATAAATGAATAATTAATTCATTTATATATCATTTGATATACAATCTTTTCCTATCCCAACAATATGTATTCATCAAGATTTAAGGGCAGTTAGACAAGAATTCGGGTATAGCAATGGTAATGGATAATCGTAGGATGATTGGGTATGGATATGACTAATTTCTTTAATGGTGTTTGTCATTTACTTGTGAATAGGTATGACAACCAAATATGATATTTGATTGTTGTTGGTCCAGAGACGTAGTTCAGGTGTAGAGGGGGGGGAGAGGTGTGAATACACCTGATGCAATTTCAAACTCAGAACGCGAAAGTCAACTTTAGCTGAAGATTGCTACTGAACTAGTCAGTTGACCAGTTATACTTTCTTGATCGCGTGGGCTGAAAGATCTCTTACTGAGTATGGTCCTACTGACTTATGTCAGTGAACAGTATTTCAGTACAAGAATTGTATGCGGATGTGTAGGCCCTTTTATAATATGCGTCTTAGTTGAAAACCCATTTTATGCAAGTAGATTAAAACTCAGTTGAATGCTGAACGAATAGCTATATCAATGAAAAAGTAAAAATCAACACACCGATTTTTAAAGTGGTTCGGACAAATAGGGTCCTACGTCCAATGTCCTGAACTAAGCAGGAGAACTTGTGTTATTTTTACTAAGCAAGTCTCAGTGATCTGTTCAAATGATAGATTCAAAACTTGTTTGCTTATACTGAGCAAGTCTCAGTTATCTGCTCACATGACAGATTCTACTTATAGTCGTAGTGGCTTTACACTTCTTAACCTTTAAGGTTAGAGATTCTTCAATAGTAAAGGAGTTCTTATAAGAAAGAAGAGTTCAAAAGATATGAACTCCTTTGAGGTTCTAAACTATTGATTTTACAATACGCACACTTAGATAGAGAAAGCGAAAAATAATTCTCTAGAAAGGAATAACTGAAAGATATCTAATTCTATGAGCAAGTTCTTCGCTTGAAAGTCGCTTGTAAGTTAGCTAGAGGTTTGAGCTTGTTCGGTTTGGTTCCCGGTGTTGTTGTCTTTCTGCATGAAAACACTTCTCTATTTATGGTCTTCGATTTGTGAATAGATCCTTTGGAGATGGTCTAGCCACGCGTAGAGTAAGACAAGAAAAACAGTTATAAATAATTTGAACGTTGGGTAGAGGCACAGTTGAGATTTCCTCTTTTTCCGGCTAGGAGCAGCTTTATGCAGAGCAGGTAAAGCACTGTCAGGTCCTTATTGGTCGAGGTACAAGAAAGTTGGTGAGGCTTGTTCACACTCAAAGTATAATGAGTTGACTTCCTTTGAATCCTCGGACCGTCACCTGATTGTCCTCTATCGACATTCGTCTAAACACTTCAGTCGTTTGCTCGATTTCCTTTGCAGATTTAGTTGGTGATTGACAGACCAACCGACTTCCTCGATACTGAGTTCTTCAACTGAGTGCAGAGTCTTCTACTAAATCCACAGATACTGAACTCTAGTCTACTAAGTTCTGACAGCTGAACTCAAACTAGGCTATTACAATATCAAAGGTTCATCATTCAGGTAGGGGTTTTGGGATCTTCAAATCTTATCATATAAACTCATCCCAACAGTTGTACTTAGGCCTCAATGAGAATGTATAATCTTGTGAATAATGTAATATTTTAAATAATAATGATATATTTTTTTCTTCTATTTTATGAAATCTAATACAAAAATATTTTAATAAAAAGCACAATATATTTTATTTTGAGTATTTACAAAAAATAAAAAAAAATTATTTTTAATAACATACAATATATTTTTTTTCATATATAAAAGAAAATATTTTTAGTTCGTGAAAAACAAATTTATAGTTTAGTTATTATAATATTTCAAACATGAGTATATTCATTTATTTTTAAAACTGTTTTTCTATTCAAGTTAAAATGTTTCTAATTAGTGATACTTATTGTTTATAAAATTGAAAAAATATATTTATATCATTACTCATATTAAATAATATTATTAAAAAGATTTTCAGTTTAAAAAAAAAACACTCCCTCAGTACCATAATAAGCATCCTCTTTTCCTTTCAACACAAAGATTAAAAAACTTTATTAAGATATGTATTTTATGAGTTTTAATTGTATTAAGAAATTAACAAAGTTTCCGAAGAATGGTTGGTGGGAATAATTGAGAATTCATTCTAGTTTTATTAATGCATGGTTGAGCTAATTGATTTTTTTTTGGTTTTTTGTTTTTTTAAATTTGTAATTAAAGAAATAATCTAAAGTTTCCAAAAAGTTAAAAATCATAATTTTCTGAGATTGAAGCTGAGCGGAATCGTATGAGAGAGAAACTTTTGGAGAGAGAGTGTGTATAAGAATGTGAGGTGGGTAGTGAATAATGAGGGGCCCACCTCATTTTTTAATTTAGAGTTAATATTACTCCCTCCGTCCTACCGAACTTGTCTTGTATTTATTTTTGCGTTGTCACATCGAACTTGTCTTGTTTCTATAAAAGCAAGTGGATCCCACAATTTTACCAACTCAAAAATATTAATTAATTGCATGCGTCACACATCTTTACCTACAAACCAATTCTAAATAATTAATTATTGTACGGATCCCACATTTTTACCAACCAAAATCATTTCTCCTAAATTACCGCTCCAAAAAGAAACACGACAAGTATGGTGTGACGGAGGGAGTACTATTTTTGGTAAGGGGATATTTATAGTGGGACGGTCGGAAAAGGTGATTTTAATGGGACGAAGGGAGTAGGATATATAAAACATAATTTTGATTTTCATAAGGGTTTATATCTCATACCCACCTATCTATTTCAAACCGATACTCATTGTAGGGAATAAAAACTCTTGTACCAAACATGATATATCGGTATAAACCCACATAAAAATGTTTGATTAGACAGTGGCAGTGATAGGAATTGGTTCGATGGTCAAGATGAATTTTCCCCGTCAAAACAAAGCTGCGCTTTGCCCATTTTAATATCAAATTTTCGATAATGTCATGCATTAGGGTTTCAGTATTTATACCCTTACAAGTATAAGGAAACAAACCGCTACACTATTAAAGCAAATAATTAAACAATTAAAACATTAAATTAAAATATAATAATCATATTCCCATCTTGCTCCTCCATACGTAAAGTTTCCACGGTCTTGCTTCCTCCACTTCTTCTTCGAGTCCAAGCTCCTCATCCTCGCTCGTATCAATTACCTCCCGCTCCAATAACGCCTTGTCCTCAAGGCGAAAAGAAGGAAACTGAAGACGTAATTCTTCGACATCAATACACGAAGCTTCTTCAACGGGCTAATCCCGCCAACGTACCAATACTTCCCGAGTTTGTCGACCCCCTTCCTGTCTAGATCGAATCTGAAGCACCTCTTGTGGTTCAAAACATATGGCTTCGCTATCAGCCAGCTCAGTCGGTAGTGCACCCTCCACGGCATGTTCTCCAACGGCACATTTCAATAGACTCACATGAAAAAATGGGTGAATTCTGCTATCCTCCGGCAGCCGCAACTTATAGGCCACCGTGCCGACTCTTTTCAAGATCTCGAAAGGGCCGTAGTATTTAGCCGCCAATTGAGTATACCCACGCTTAGCCATTGACGATTGACGATAAGGACGTACCTTAAGAAACACCCGGTCACCCACCGCGTATTCCACATCACGTCGATGCTTGTTAGCCTGAGATCGCAGATAATTCATTTTAGTTCTTATATGGAATTAACGTAGAGCGATTTTCCAAGAGAGTTTGTAACCTCTCTACAATGTATGTCTTGATACTGAATTGGTAGAAAATCGAATTCGAATTTCAGTAGAAATAGAACTACGTAACAGGAACGATATTTGTAATATTATAAATTAATTAGTGATTAGCAAAAAAAAAGAAAGAACTAATAGATCTAGAGAAGATTTTGATGTTGCTATTCTTGATTATGGTTCAGGGAGAGAGTACTTACTGTTAGGAAATAAAACATGTACAACACAAATGAAAAAACGAAAACCTTGGTAAAGCTTGAAAAAATAATATAAAAAAAAAAATTGTCGGGGACTCGAGATGCGTTCGAGGTACTTATTGTAAATGTCATCATGGATACCTAGCAATTCTATCGTATATTCACTCCATTCCAATTAATGTTTCTCGTTTCTTTTTAGGTTGTCTCATTATTAATGTCTCTTATCAAAATAAGAAAACAAATTTGTGGAGCACAATCAATCTAAACAAACAGAACTTACTACTTTATAACTTTAAACCACACTTTATACATTTACACCCATCATCTTAATTCTCATGTCCAAAAAGTTAAAGACATTAATATTGGGATGAAAGACGTACTATTTATATCTACAAACAAATTGGGTCACAGTTCTTTATCTATGAAAAGTATTGTTGGGAGATGATTCAGCACTAGATTGTTTAGATGTTTAAAAGAGTTGGCTGATTCCAAAACCCTAATTTGATTTGTGAACTATTTTGTTGTAATAGTAACGCCTTAGTCTCTGAGAGTTTTAGACTCAGAAAATTATCCTTCAGCATGGTCCAGGCTCAGAGTTCTGTCTGCTGATCCCTTAGTAGACTATCCGCCTTAGTATTATGGAGTGAAGACTCAGTAGTGTTGGACTCATCAGGAGTAGCATACTGAGAGGTGTTCAGATTCAGTAGTGCTGGACTCAGCAGGAGCAGCATACCGAAATGAGTCAGTAGAACTGGACTCAGCAGGAGCAGTTCACTGAACTCAGAGTCGACCTTCAGTAGAGTTGGACTCAACAGGAGTATACTACTGAACCCTAGGTCAGACTCAACAACGGCATGACAGTCTCCTTGATTGTCAGATGATCTTATATGTTAAATAAGCAGAGTCGTCCGAGGTTATTCACATCAAAGAAGTCAACTTCAGTACTTGTCTAGAAGTCTATGTGTCTCAACTACTTTCTACGCCTCGACCAATAACGAGTAGCCAACTGTCAAAGTTCTGGTAAAAGCTGCAAGCGAACAACTTTCCAGAAATGGAGGAAAAGACTCTTCAAGATACATTAAAAGAGCCGTTAGCTACTGTTGGTCCCGAGATTAAACGTTCAGGTGTAGAGGGGGGGGGGTGAATACACCTAAAAATAATTTCTCAACTTAAAACGCGAACTGTCCTTTTTAGGAGAATGTCGTACTAAACAAGTTCAGTAGACGAAATAAGTTGTTCTGAATCGCGTGGCAGAGTGACTGACTTCACTGAGGCCTGCTAGCTGACTAAGGTCAGAATTCAGTACCGGTCAGCTGAAGTTCAGTAAGTGCGGAAAAATGTAGGTCCAAATTCAGTTGAGTTAGAAAACGTTTTTAAGAAAATAGTTTCAGTATATTAGTGCGATCAGTTAAGCTTTGCTGAAACTTAGTTGAATGATTTTAAAAGATATTTTCAGTATGAACAGTAATCAATGCAACAGTAAAAACACAAAACACAAGCAATTTTAAAGTGGTTCGGATCCAACAATCCTACGTCCACTGTCCCTAAAAGATCAGGAGGCTATTTTATTATACTGAGTTAGTCTCAGTCGGTTTGTGCACTGGACAAACACTGGTCTTGAGATTTATACTGAGCAAGTCTCAGTTTACAAGATATTAAACTAAAGTGTTTGACAAACTCTCCAACTATGAAGGAGTCCTTTACAATAAGGATCAGTTCAAAGATGAACTCCTTCGTTCTAAGCTATAGATATAGTCTGCTGAGCTTAGGTTAGAGGGATAGGGAACAAGAAGGTGGCTTCTAGAGCGACGAACGGTTAAGTATAGACTTGAGTTCGTATTCAGTCGCTTGGATACTAGAGGCTTTTATGATCTGATTCAGCGTGGTTCCCTATGAGAAAGTATGTCGCCTTTCGCTGGGGATTACTCTATGAAGTTCTTGCGGAAAGCTTAAGTCGTTTCTGAGTTGCTCGTGAATGCTCGTGTGTTCTTGTCTGTGCTGTTCGGTGAGCTTCAATTTGAAATCTTCCCTCTATTTATAGAGCAGAGACATGGATAGATCCGTTGGAGACGACACTCCATGTGTCTCTCTCTTTTGGGTAGCTAACGGCTCTTTCAAATTATTGTGGCAGAGTCCTTTCCCTCCATTTCTGGAAAGTTGTTGACTTGCAGCTTTAATCAAAAAGTAGACAGCTGGCCGCTCGTCATTGGTCGAGGCTGAAGAAAGTAGGTGAGACAAACAGACTTCAAGGTAGATCTGAAGCTGACTTCTCTATACCTCGTATGACTCTGCTGATTTGACTTATGAGATATCCTGACAGTCAGAAGACTGTCTAGCCATTGCTGAGTCTGATCTATGTTCAGTAGCATACTCCTGCTGAATCAGCTCTACTGAAGATCAACTCTGAGTTCAGTGAACTACTCTTGCTGAGTTCAGTTCCACTGACTCCTTTCAGTATACTGCTCCTGTTGAGTCTAGTACTACTGAGTCTTCTTCTTCTGGTACTGGGGCTGATAGTCTGCTGAAGAACCAGAGGACAGAACTGAGCGCCTGAACTATTTGAAGAGTGTCTACTGAGTCTGAAAACTCTCAGAGACAGAACAAACAATTACAACAGAAAGGTTCATCAACTAAAGTAGGGTTTTGGGATCTTCAAATCTACTGAGCACTAGGCTTTTGAGTTATGTCCCAACAGTTGTGGAGCTACTGAATCATCTCCCAACAGCTACCCAGAGAGAGTAAGATGTGGATCGTTAGTTGCCAACAGATCTAACCATAGCTTACCTCTATAAATAGAGGGAAAATCAAATCGAAGAACAACCAACAACAAAGAGTGATTACAAGGAAAAACGAACAAGTTACGAAGTTTTCTCGCAAGAACTTCAAAGAAACACTCAAAGCGAAAGGCGACAACCTTGCTCTAGGGAACAAAGCTGAATAGAATCAAAAGCCTCTAGTATCCAAGTGATCGAACACAAACCCAGAGAGATTATTCCTCATAGTTCATCACTCTAGAAGCCACTTTCTTGTTCCCTTCCCTCTAACCTAAGCTCCACTGAAATATCTATAGCTTAGACCCCAAGGAGTTCATATCTTGAACTGTTCTTATTGTAAATAACTCATTCATCGTTGGAGAGTTTGTCAAACTTTATAGTTTGATCCTTGTAAACTGGGACTTGCTCAGTATAATCCTCAAGGCTAGTGTTTGTCCAGTGCACAAACCAATTAAGACTAACTCTGTATAATAAAATAGCATCCTAATCTTTTCGGGACAGTGGACGTAGGATTGTTTGATATACGAACCACTTTAAAATCGCTGTGTTCATTTACTGTTGCATTTATTTACTGTTCATACTGAAAACTGTTTTATAAAGTCATACAACAGAGTTTCAGCAAAGCTTAAACTGAATGCACTAACCTACTGAAAACAGTTTTAATAAAAATGTTTTCAAAGTCAACTGAATCGGGCCTACACTTTTCTACACTCTACTGAACTCTTACTGAACGGAACTAAATTCTGACATCAGTCACCTAGCTGGCCTCAATATAATCAGTCACTTTGTCCACGCGATCCAGAACAACTTGCCTAGTCCACTGAATTTATTCAGCAAGACACTCTCCAGCATAGGACTGTTCGCGTTTTAAGTTGAGAAAGTTTTCAGGAGTATTCACCCCCCTCCCCTCCCTCTATACCTGAACATTTATCTCGGGACCAACAATTGGTATCAGAGCAAGAGTTCTCTAAGACTCTTATTATCTTAAACTGGTCTACTTGAAAGGATCCTGAAATTTTTTTCACTACATATCATTCTTCATTCATATCATTATCTAACATGTCTTATATGTCAGGAATCTAGGATGGTACCCATGTTCTCAGTAGAAAACTACGGGGTATGGTGATTCAGAATAGAAGCTCATCTGACTTCCCTCCACAACATCATGATAGAGGTTTTGGAAGACGGACCTATCGTCCCCATGATCGATAGCGTCGAAGTCAAGGATCCAGCACAAGGAGGAGGAATGGTAACCGGGAAGAAGGTTCCAAAAGATAGAAGCCTTTTCTCTCCAGAAGAGAAGAAGCTTCACAATCTAGACCGGGTTGCCAGAAATTCCATACTGACCACCTTGAGCGACTCATATCTTGAAAGAGTTCAGGACTGCAAGTCCGCCAAAGAACTCGGGGGACTCAGAAGATCAAAGCTAACAAGTTAGCGCTGGAACTCCAGAAGCTAGAGAGACTGTCTCTCATGCCCGGCGACACAATTGAAGATCTCAATGTCAGATTTACGGATCTGATGAACACCATCAATGGGCAGGGAAACACGTTATCCAACCGAGAGATGAATCTCAAAATCTTAAGAGCACTGCCAGACGAACATTGGACTCCCTTTGCTACATTGCTTAGATAGTCTGACCTTGATATTGTTTCTCCTGATCATATATTTTTATAATTGAAAGCTGAGGAGTTCGAGTTCGGTCTACCACAGAGGAAGCAGCGAGCTGAAGCTGACACTCAGATTGACCATGCTTTAAAGAATCAATCAGCATAGCAGCTCCCGCATCTAGCAAAGATGAGCTTCAACTAGTAATCTACAAGAAGGAAGCCTAGCTAAATGATATACACTGCTTGCCATCAAATATCAGAAGGAAAAGGAGCGGCGCAAAAAACTTTCCAGAGTCGTCAGAGACTCAACGAGTAAGTATGAATACTCACCTAAATGCACTCCTGAACCACATATTTCTGAATGCAGGAAACATGAGGATTCTGCACAGTCGAAAGACAGTGAGAACAGAGAAAGCATAGTCACCTCCTGCTACCAGTACGACTGTCCTGAGCTCAGCACAGCTGAAAGAGCTGCACGAAAAGCTCGAAGGGAGAAGTTCATCAAGAAGGGACAAGCCTACATTGCCGATGAACTCTCAAACGACTCAGATGAAATTGATTCCTTCATGGGTTCATCTGACGATGAAGCTGCCTTTATGGCCCAAGAGCTTGAAGAAGACACTGAAAAGTGTCTAACGGTAGGAGAAGAGGATGAGGTAAATTCTCACATACTATTTAACTCTTCTTCACACTGCATAGGACACTATTTCAGGTGCAGATGAGAATCTGGATATCGCGATTGCATATGAAGAACTACTCGACGAGCAGATTCAGATGAGTCTGCAGCTCAGTAAGACTCTTCAGGAGTTGGATACCTTGAAAGTGGAGAATCAGAGACTTTCTCAGGAGAATCAGGTTGCTACTGAGTCGGAAGGACTTGTGTTGAGACTCAGGGAGGAGATTAACTCTCTGATGGCCAAGTCTCAGCAACAAGAAGATCTGATCTCAGTACTGACCAAGGACTTGACTCAGAAGGATACTAAATTGAGTCTACTAAAGTAGAAGTTCTCAGGACTTCAAACCGAGCATGAAACTCTCATCTAAGAGGGACTCGGGTTCAGCCATGGAGCCTCCTCATCTGCCCCCACACGCTCAGAGAATTGGCTGATTGACAGGTTTGTTCAAGGGGAGACGATCAATGATGAATCACTGAACCCCCTAGCAAAGAACAAACAGAAGATGAAGGCACCTCATCCGAACAATCAGAAATCTAACAAGAAGTTTAGCTCAAATTCACCCCAATTCAGTTAAGGGGAACCAACAAAGTAAAATGGGTTGATCAGTATGGACCGCCGCAACTGACACATCCAGCTCAGTATGGGTCGTAGTATTATGATCCTATAGTTAGAAGGGGTTCCAAGAGTCAGAAGAATAAGAAAAAGGTCGTTCAGAAGGCTAAGGTCAGTAGTTATCCACCTTAGAAGATCAGGACTCCTGAACCAGTAAAGCCTCAGAAGTCAACATCAACCAGTCCAGTGGTTAAGTGTGTTGATCAGAGTGGAAAGAAACTGTCTGAGACCACCAG
Organism: Lavandula angustifolia; assembly: GCA_028984105.1. Taxonomy (NCBI): domain Eukaryota; kingdom Viridiplantae; phylum Streptophyta; class Magnoliopsida; order Lamiales; family Lamiaceae; genus Lavandula; species Lavandula angustifolia. The sequence goes on along the minus strand of CM054815.1, from coordinate 29,313,307 downwards.
GGTCGTAAGACAACTTTGGGTTTCCAAAACTAACGCTTAAGGACTCAAAATCAAAAATAAAGGGTACCTGAATATATTTCTGTTTTGCAGGTGCACAAGGACCCTTGGTATATGGACAACGGATGCTCAAGATACATGACGTACCAGAGGACTCCAGTGAAGAATTATATTACTGAAGAAGGACCCAGAATCGAGTTCTTAGATAAAGCAAAAGGCTATACCAGAGCCTATGGAACACTTAACATTGGAATCGACACAGTTCCAAGAGTATCATATGTTGAAGGACTTCAACATAATTTTCTCTCTTTTAGACAATTTTGTGATAACTCAAATAGAGTGATTTTTTACACTGGTTTCAGTGATGTCATTGACAAATCTACAGGAAAAACAGTGTTATCAGGTTCGTGCAAAACGAATATATATATATAGCTGATTGGAAATCAGCAGAACCTAAAGCATGCTTGCTAGCAAAGAATGACTACAGAATAGTGTGGCTCTGGCACAGAAGACTCAACCATCTCAACTTCAAGACGCTCAACAAGCTAGCTAGAAACGCTCTAATGAGAGGACTGTCGAATGAAGTGTTCAGCAAAGTCACTCAGTGTGAGGCATGCCTGAACGGAAAGCAAACGAAGAAGCAAAATCCACCAGTTCCATCACCTTCCACGGATGGAATCCTTCAGCTCCTACACATGGATTTATTCGGCCCTGTCTCTCCTGTGACGATCAGAGGCAAGAAGTATGTTTTAGTGGTCATTGATGACTACTCGCGCTATACATGGGTCATATTTGTTGCCAACAAGTCTGACGTCAAAACAGAGTTGCCTACGCTTCTGAAAAAGCTCAGTGTCGAGAAGAACACCAAAATCAGAAAGATTCATTCAGACAGAGGAACAGAGTTCCTGAATTCGATGGTGGAAGAGTTCTCTAAAATTGAAGGAATAGAGCATGAGACGTCTGTTGCACACACGCCTCAACAAAATGGGATTGCTGAAAGAAAGCATAGAACACTCAAAGAAGCAGCAAGAATCCTGCTCGCAGACTCAGGACTCCCATCTAAATTCTGGGCAGAAGCAACTGATACTTCATGTTATACTCAGAACGGATCACTACTGACAAAGCAATATCAGAAGACACCATATGAATTATGGAACGGCTAGGAACTCTTTCTTATCTTATTTCCATATTTTTGGAAGTTCGTGCTTTATCCACAATAATGGAAATGATCAGTTAAAGACATTTGATAGCAAGTCAGACCAGGGAGTCTTCTTAAGATACTCCCGGCTCAGCAAAGCCTTCAGAGTTTTTAACTGCCGGAACCTTTGCATGGAGGAAAGTCTTCATGTTGTTTTTAATGAGTTTGCTATTGAAGACAGGAGCAGAAACTCAAATTCAGAATCTGAGGACATTAGTAAATAGCTTTGTTGGGATGGTGATTCAGAAGAGGAAAATGAAGTCAAGACTACTAAATCATAGCCAGCAGCAAATGTAGCTGAACAGATTGATTCTGCTAAACAGAATCAATCCCAGGTAACTCAGGTCGATGAAGAAACCCAAGTTGTAACTGAGACCTCTACTGAGAATAACAACTTAGGGGGAAGAAATGAAGTTCCTGAGCTGAATGCCCCTGAACCTGGTGACTCAGTAGACCCAAATCTTGTCACTCAATTGCTTCAATCTCAGAATAGTACAACTAAAATGCCTAACTCACCTACTATCTGTGTTGAACAAATTTCAGATGAAGAGATAAAACATTGTCGATCGTGGCTGGATGCTCACTCTTCAGACCTTATCATTGGAGATCCTTCAGCAAGTGTAAAGACAAGATCCAGATTTTGTCAGGGTGAGAGTGCTCTATATTCCTGCTTCTTGTCTACTGAAGAACCTCAGTCAGTTGAAGACGCACTTAAAGATGCTGACTAGATCATTGCTATGCAAGAGGAGATGAATCAGTTCACAAGGAACGACGTATGGGAGCTTGTTGACAGACCCGACATCAACATGTGATCGGAACTAAATGGGTCTTCAAGAACAAACGAGATGAAAACAACGTCATAGTAAGGAACAAAGCTAGACTCGTGGCAAAAGGCTACTGTCAAGCCGAAGGAATACATTTCGACATAACATTCGGTCCAATTGCAAGAATGGAGGCAATTAGACTTTTCCTTACCTACGCAACACATCAACGCTTCAGAGTATATCAGATGGATGTGAAGTCAGCATTCCGGAACGGCGTACTGAAAGAAGAAGTCTATGTAGAACAGCCTCCTGGCTTTCAGCAGGGATATCAAGTGTATAGACTCAGAAAGGCTCTGTACGGGTTAAAACAAGCACCCAGGGCTTGGTACGATACCCTGTCTGAGTTTCTTCTTCAAAAAGGTTTTCGAAAGGCACAGTATGTTGGTCCCGAGATAAACGTTCAGGTGTAGAGGGGGGGGGGATACACCTTAAAACTTTATCAACTTAAAACACGAACAGTCCTTTTCAGGAGGGTGTCTTGCTGAACAGGTTCAGTAGACCAAATAAGCTATTCTGAATCACGTAGCAGAGTTATTAACTATACTGAGGCCTGCTAGCTGATAGAAGTCAGAATTCAGTACCGATCAGTAGAGTGCGGAAATGTGTAGGCCCAATTCAGTTGAGTTAGAAAATATTTTTATTAAAGCTGTTTCAGTATATTAGTTCAGTCTTTTAAGCTTTGCTGAAACACAGTTGAATGATTTTGAAAGATATTTTCAGTATGAACAGTAATCAATGCAACAGTAAAATAGAGCACACATAACACAATGATTTTTAAAGTGGTTCGGATATCAAACAATCCTACGTCTACTGTCCCGAAAAGATCAGGACGCTATTTTATTATACTGAGTTAGTCTCAGTCGGTTTGTGCACAGGAGAAACACTGGTCTTGATGATTATACTGAGCAAGTCTCAGTTTACAACAATCAAACTAAAGCGTTTGACAAACTCTCCAACTGAGCTATGTTATAGATATGGTCAGCTGAGCTTAGGTTAGAGGGAAGGGAACAAGAATGAGGGTTCTAGAGCGACGAGCAGTGAGGTATTCTCTCTGGGTTCGTGTTCAATCGCTTGGACACTAGAGGCTATAAGTCTAATTTAGCTCGGTTCCCTTTGAGCAAGAATGTCGCCTTTCGCTTGAAGTAATTCTCTCGAAGATCTTGTGGAAAGCTTAAGTCGATTCAATTTTGCTCGTAATTGCTCGTGTGTTCTTGATTTCTAGGTGAGCTTTGATTTGAATTCTTCCCTCTTTTTATAGAGATGAGCCATGGAAAGATTCGTTGGAGACGATGATCCATGTGTCACTCTCTATTGGGTTGCTAATCAGAAAGTTGACCTGCAGCTTTTCTCTCCATTTCTGGAAGTATGTTGACCTGCAGCTTTAATCAGAAAGTAGACAGCTGGCTGCTCATCATTGGTTGAGGCTTAGAAAGTAATTGAGACAAATAGACTTCAAGGCAGATCTGAAGCTGACTTCTCTGTACCTCGTATGACTCTACTGATTTGACTTATAAGATCACTTACAATCAAGAGACTATCTGGCCGTTGCTGAGTCTGACTTTGGTTCAGTAGTATACTCCTGCTGAGTCCAACTCTATTGAAGGTCAATTCTGAGTTCAGTGAACTGCTCCTGCTAAGTCCAGTTCCACTGACTCCTTTTACTATGCTGCTCCTGCTGAGTCCAACACTACTGAGTCTTCTCTTCATGGTACTGAGGCTGATAGTCTACTGAAAGGTCAGCAGACAGAACTGAGCGCCTGAATCTTGCTGATAAAATGTCTACTGAGTCTGAAGCTCTCAGAGACAGAGGAATTACAATTACAACATAATGGTTCACCAATCAAATTAAAGTTTGGGGATCATTCAAATCTACTAACACTATGCTACTGAATCATCTCCCAACAAGTTCCCCCTATTTGATGATGCCAAAACCTAACACTACAAACTCCTTACAAATATTTCAAGTAGAATCAGTGGAGTTGTTCTTCAAGTTCTAAGCTACTGAGGGAATACAAGAGAGAGATATTAGAACCTATACAGAATTCTAACAACAATTTCCCCCTAAACATCCTTATATAATAAATTTCCCCCAAGCTTCTAACAAAGAAAGATCTATCAGCTAAGTAAAACAGACAAACACAGACATCAACAGTAAGTGTGTGAGTTAGTAATCACTTAGGTGATTCTGAGTGTTAATCTTAAAAAAACAAGGCCATGAAGACAATAAGATATTGTCAGGCCGAACAACGAAGATGTTTTATATATGATAAGAAATTTCAGTACAATACATCTCTTGCTATTCAAAGAAACAAAAAGTAAGATACAAAGAAGCAATCTATCTATCTCCTGAACTGCTGGATCCTTGCCTTGAAATCTCTGGACTTCTCTTCTGGCAGAGGCAACCCAAACATCTGGAAGGTATCTTTCGCGAGCTTCTGTATCTTCAGCATATCTGCAGGGTCAGACTCATCAAGATCTAAGACTTTGATAGCACTGCTGACTTCTCCTTCTCCAATATGTAATTATCCATCAAGCTTTTGTGGAGGAGGTAGAGGTCTAGGAACTGGGACTCAGACATCTACCTTTTCAGCTAAGGCTTTCTTGAATCTGGCATAAATTTCAGGGTCGCTCACCAGAAGCCATTCAGCAAAGGCATTTATCTTGTTCATGTCAGGCCATTACTTCCAGACGAAGTACCTCTTAATGAATTATGCTTTGAGAGTTTCCCATTTCTGAGTCCGCTCCCATGGCATCCACGTGTTAATCCTTGGCCATCTGTAAATTTTCAGATCAGTGAGCTTCTTGCCTCGTCCATACCTATAAGGAATTTCAGCTTCCTTATTTGGTACCCTCTCTCGAGCCTCTTTCTCTGTTCTCAGTCTTAAGTCTTCTAAGTCAGCAAGCCTGAGCCTCTCTCCGGCTTCACTAATTTGCCTTGCTTCAGTCGTTCTGTCAAGAGCCCTCTCCATCGTGTCCCATATCTCTTTCATTTCCAGTTCTTTTGAGGGGACATAGGAGGAAATAAGTTCCTCTGACTCAGCAGGTGATTGAGATGTAGATTTGGTTTCACCCTACTGGCCAGTCTCCTGCTGTTGCTGTTGATGTTCTGTTTCCTTCTCTTTGTCGGCCTCATCGCCGATTCTGAGCTTCCTTGGGGGAGGCCTAGTTCCAGTCTTCTTTCCCCCTGAGACCTTAGTCTTACCCTTTGCAGGAGCTTTCTTTGGTTTATTGGCAGCTTCTGCTTCAGCAATCTCCCGGCCAAGTGTTTCGTCGGCCTCAATTTGAGCCCTTTCCTCAGGGCTTATATATCTTTTAGCTCCTTTCAGTGGTAGGGTTGGGAGTTTCAGCTTTTTCTTCCCCTTACCCATCACTGGAGGAGACAGAGGAGTCTCCTCCTCATCTGAATCTTCCTCAACGAATCTAGCAACCTCCTGAATATGCTCTGGAAGGGTCTGGGTTGCTGAATCCTTCGGTCCTGAGCCGCTTGGGCCGGTCTCAGCAAGCTCTACATCACCCGCTGCTGAGACACCCTTGGCCTAACCTGGACTGCCTTGGGGTCAGTGGGAGCTGATTGACGTCCAGCTGCTCCTCGTGCTGACCTTGTCCCCCTTGGTGTCATCAGTGTCCTTTCCCCCTTTTTGGCATCATCAGCTGAGCCAGGGGTAGGGACCTGAACTTTCTTATTCAATCATTCAAATGTAGTAGCCCAGCTTGTCCAGGGCTGTCTGGATTGTCTCAAAGCATTGGTGGAGGTCGTTCCTCTCTGTGATTAGATCATCACTGTACTTCTTATGAGAAGAATCCACCAAGGTCTGAATATTTTACAACTTAGCATCCATCTTTTCTTCAAGAGTCTTCTGAATAGATTGGAGTCTGAGCTCTGAAGCTTGACTCAATGAAGAAACCGATTCAGTGTGTGATGAGTGAGCTGCCTTAAAATCTTCCAATAGTTGCTTCTGGGCAGCTTCCAGCGATGCTTGTTGCTTTTCGAACTCTGCTCTGTGAGTGGATAGGGCATTGGTGAGGATAGTTGAGAAGTCAGGAGCTGCTGAGTTTTGAATGTAGGTCCTCAGCTCCTTCATCTCCTCGCTCTGAGCTAGAGTAGACTGTTTCCATGTCTTATGGACAGCCTTGGCCCGATGTCTATTCTGAGCTCCTTGACTTCTTAAGGACTTGGGAACAGTCTTGGACCGTCGGCTCTTCGGGCTGGGCGCAAGCAACAGATGTTTTGGTCCACAACCTGAGAGGTTCCAGCTGCCGACTTTACTGGAGGGAGGATGCTGAGTGGCTCTTCAGCAGTTGAGGGTTAGGCACCCTCCTCCAGTTGAGTTACCTCAACAAGCTTCTCAAGGCCTGTATCGTTGGGTGGGTCCTGATCGTCAGGATCAGACCCATCAGAAGGCACGACTGATGTAGAGGGGATCCGATCATTTAGCATGGCCAGCATTGCCGCCCTTAAATCTTCTATGGAGCTGATATCCATAGGCTCTGAATAGCCTATCTTCTCGCGGATGATTAACTCCTCTTCATGCAATTGCTCGCAGGTATGGTGTAGGATCCGCTTATAAAGAGAAAACCATTCCTGGAACCTGATAAGCATGTGAAGCCTGGCGTGCCTCGCGAGAGAAACCAAGTCAGAGTGACTTGATATCTCCGGTATGGCCTTTGAGACTTCTCGGGAGGCTCTGGTCTGAAGAGCTACAGCCTCTATCCCGATGGTCTCGGTTTCTGAACCTGTGTCCGAGTCTTCTTCTTCAATTGGAGACGCAGTCTTTTCAGCAAAGGGACGCTGCTGATGAGTGGAACGTCCAGTGAGGTCTATGTAATAGGAGTAGTCGGCTCAGCATCGGACCCATGTTCCACTGTCTCTTCCCTTTCAGCAGATATTGCCTTCTCTACTGAGAAAGTCTTCTCAGAAGAGTCTGGTTCATCGCGGTCTGAAGGGAGGGACTATCACTGGTTTAGAGACCGTCTTCTGCTTCTTCGACGGAGTCTTCTGAGCAGGTTTAGGTGGCGACCTCTTCTTGGTCGGAGTGGACTTCTTCCCTTTCTTAGGCTCAGCAGGCCCTACCCCAATTTGCTGTAGGGCTACTGCCTTGCTGTGAAACCTAACCTTCTTAGGGTTGAAATATGCTTTGTCAGCGTAGGTGATGTGATCAGCACCACAAAAGTCTTCGATCATAACTGTCAGCTTCATCCCGTAGAGAAGCTTGCCCTTGACAGTTAGGCTATTCGTAATCTTATCGAACTTGGCAGCCTGAGTCATAAATTCTTTCAAGAAGAATTCCGTCCAATTGACCTGAGCTCTATCGTAGATTGCCATCATCATCAGGAGCTTCGGTCTGGACACTTGGTCAAAAGAGCCCGCCTGGTTAGTCAGAATCTGAGTGACTGTATAAGCAAGTGCTCTGTACTTCGGTAGAATTGAGGTTTTCGGGAATGCGGCCCTGAATGATGTCGGCTCGTCGCAAAAAATCTCCAAATAATCATCTAGCAAGTCGTCCTTGTATCGATTGACATTCATGCTCGAACTAGGCAGCTGAAAGCCCCTCTGAAGAGCTTGTCTAATTGACATCTGTTTGATTTCAGAGTCAGCACGGGCGGGGTCGATGACATGGTGGATGATGAACCGCCCTACAAAGTCTCCGTCTACTAAATCGGAGTTCAAGTACAGCTCCGAAACTTATCGCGGAAGAAGGAAGGATGGCTTCCGAGACAAGAACCCTTCAAGGCCTGACGCCCTCAACGCCTCGAATATATCTGACATGAACTCAAGTTCACAGGAGTGGAACTTCATGATCGGCTCGCACCAAACTCTATCCCTCTCAAGGATCTCTACGATGTTGGCCGAGGTAGCAACAACAACATTCTTTGATGCCATGTCTATAATCTACAAAAAAGAAATATCAATATAAAAAAATATTACAAATAAACATGGGATACTGAATATGCATGTAATTTTACCGTAATAATTTCTGAGAAGTTTTGAAAGCAGTTTGCAAATGATAGATTGAATTCTCAGAAAATTTAGGGTTTTAAGATGCAGAGCGAAAATGGCGATTTTTCAGACTTTGAACGTGATATATATGATCAAGAAGGTGAACAGTTTTATATCTTTATAAGATGGACGGCTAGGATTCTATGTTATAAAATAGGTAAAGATCAAACTAGCCGCCTAAGTCAACTTACAGTTGTAAATAGCCAAAGAAGTAACTTGATAAGACAAGCATTTAATGCGCGGCAAAATTCAGCAAACTTAGCATAGAATGTCGTGCATTTAATGAAAACCGTTATATTAAATGAAATTCTCCTACGGGAGACATTGAATATGATGCTGAATCAGAATCATTAATGCATTAAATATAATGGTGGCTACTGAGCAGAGATTTGCAAACCTGTCAACTGAACATCGTCGTCAGCTGATACCTCGTGTAGATGGTTTCTGAATCTCTACATACTGAATGAGTCTAGTACTAAGAGTGAACATTCCCCCTTGCTGAATGCTCCTCTCCTGAACCCACTTACTGACTTGAGTCAGTAGGGTCCAGCAGACCTAGCTCTACTAAAAGTTCTCTGAATCTGGCTTCAGCTAGAGGCTTGGTCAGAATATCGGCCCTTTGATGGTCAGTATGGATCTTCTCCATCCTGATATCCTTCTTATCAACATGATCACGAATGAAGTGTTGTCTGATATCCACGTGCTTGCATCTAGTATGAAGTACAGGGTTCTGAGTGATTGTAATTGCACTGGAGCTGTCGCAGAAGATCGGCACTTCATTCTGAATGACATCATAGTCGCGAAGCTGCTGTCTCAGCCAAAGGATTTGGGCACAGAACCTTCCGGCAGCCATATATTCAGCTTCAGTAGTTGACGTTGCTACTTAATGTTATTTCTTTGAAAACCATGAGATCAGTTTACTGCCAAGGAACTGACAAGTTCCCAAAGTTGATTATCGATCAATCCTACATCCTGCATAGTCAGCATCAGAATAACCAGTTAGTTCAATATTATCATATGCTGGATACCATAAACCCATGCCAGGTGTTCCTCTGAGATAGCGGAGAATCTTCTTTGCTGAGTCCATATGGCTCTACTTAGGATTCGCCTGAAATCGAGCGCAGACACCTAAAACATAAGTTATGTCAGGTCTAGTAGCAGATAGATATAATAAAGAATCAATAATAGCGCGAAATTCAGTATGGTCTACTGATACTCCCTCTTTATCAAGATCGATTTTCATATTCGTGTTCATCGGGATCTTGATTAGTTTGCCGGATGTGCAACCGAATTTCTTGATGAGGTCTCGAGTATATATGCATTGATTGATGAATGTTCCCTTTTCTGATTGTTTGATTTGAAATCCGAGGAAATAATTCATCTCTCCCATCATTGACATCTCGAATTTATCCTTCATCATCTTCTCAAATTGTTAACAGATAGTGACATTCTTAGATCCAAATATAATGTCATCTACGTAGATCTGCACAAGTAATATGTCATCGTACAGTCGAATGTTGAGTAATGTGCGGTCTACTATGCGCTTCTGAAAACCTTTTTGAAGAAGAAACTCAGACAGGGTATCGTACCATGCCCTGGGTGCTTATTTTAACCCGTATAGAGCTTTTCTGAGTCTATAAACTTGATATCCCTATTGAAAGCCGGGAAGCTATTCTACATAGACTTCTTCTTTCAGCACGCCGTTTAGGAACGCAGACTTCACATCTATTTGATAAACTCTGAAGTACTGATGTGTTGCGTAGGCTAGAAGTAGTCTAATTGCCTCCAATCTTGCAACGTGAGCGAATGTTTCATTGAAGTCTATCCCTTCGGCTTGACAGTATCCTTTTGCCACGAGTCTCGCTTTGTTCCTTACTATGACGTTGTTCTCATCTCGCTTGTTCTTGAAGACCCATTTAGTTCCGATCACATGTTGATGTCGGGGTCTATCAACAAGCTCCCATACTTCTTTTCTCGCGAACTGATTCAGCTCCTCCTGCATGGCGATGATCTAATCAGCATCCTTAAGTGCATCCTCAACTGACTGAGGTTCTTCAGTAGATAAAAGGCAGGAATATAGTGCGCTTTCTTCCTGACAAAATCTGGATCTTGTCTTTACACTAGCTGAAGGATCTCCAATAATTAAATCAGTAGTATGATTGTCCACCCAGGATCAACGATCTTTTAACTCTTCATCTGAAAATTTTTCATTATTGTGCATAAAGCCTTTAACTGGTCCTTTCCATTATTGTACATAAAGCACGAACACACAAAAATATGGAAATAAGATAAGAAAGGCTTCCTGCCGTTCCATAATTCATATGGTGTCTTCTGATGATGCTTTGTCAGTAGAGATCTATTCTGAGTGTAACATGCAGTGTCAGTTGCTTGGCCCAGAATTTAGATGGGAGTCTTGAGTCGGCAAGCAGGGTTCTTGCTGCTCTTTGAGTGTTCTGTTCCTCCTCTCAGCAATCCCTTTTTGTTGAGGCGTGCGCGCGGCAGACGTCTCATGCTCTATGCCTTCAGCTTTGCAGAACTCTTCCACCATCGAATTCAGGAACTCAGTTCCTCTGTCTGAAAGTATCTTTATGATTTTGGTGTTCTTCTCGACACTGAGCCTTTTTAGAAGCCCAGGCAACTCTATTTTGATGTCAGACGTGTTGGCAATAAATATGACTTATGTGTAGCGCGAGTAGTCATCAATGACTACTAAAGCATACTTCTTGCCTCTGATCGTCACTAGAGAGACTGGAACAAATAAATCCATATGTAGCAGCTGAAGGATTCCATCAGTGGAAGGCGATGGAACAGGCGGATTTTGCTTCTTAGTTTGCTTTCCCTTCAGACATGCTTCACACTTAGTGTCTTTGCTGAATACTTCATTCGGCAGTCCTCTTGCTAGAGCGTTTCTAGCTAGCTTGTTGAGCGTCTTGAAGTTGAGATGGATGAGTCTTCTGTGCCAGAGCCACCCCGTTCTGTTGTCGTTCTTCGCTAGCAAGCATGCTTCTGGTTCAGCTGAGTTCCAGTCTGCTACATAGATATTCTTTTTGCGCGAACCTGATAACACTGTTTTCCAGAGAGAAGTTTATGTTGAAGTCCTTCAACATATGATACTCTTGGAACTGTGGCAGTTCCGATGTGTAGCCTCTGGTATAGCCTTTTGCATGATCTCTGAACTCGATTCTGGGTCCTTCTTCAGTAGTATAATTCTTCAGTAGGTTCCTCTGGTATGTCATATGTCTTGAGCATCCATTGTCCACATACCAAGGGTCCTTGTGCACTTGCAAAATAGAATTATATTCAGGTACCTTTTATTTTTGATTTTGAGTCCTTAGATGTTAGTTTTGGAAACCCAAATCTGTCTCACGACCCTGGTGGTCTCAGACAGTTTCTTCCCACTCTGATCAACATACTTGACCTCTAGACTGGTCGATGCTGACTTCTGATGCTTTATTGGTTCAGGAGTCCTAATCTTCTAAGTTGGTGGACTGTTGACCTTAGCCTTCTGAATGGCTTTCTTCTTCTTCTTCTGACTTTTGGGTCCTCTCCTGACAATAGGATCATAGTAATATGACCCATACTGAGCTGGATGTGTGAGCTTTGGAGGTCCATACTGATCAGCCCACTTAATTTTGTTGGTTCCCCCTTGACTAACTGGGGTGATTTTGAGCTAATCTTCTTTTCAAAATACCGATAGCTAGGATGAGGTTCCTTCATCTTTTGTTTGTTCTTTGCTAGGGGATTCAGGATCTCAGCATTGATAGTCTCCCCTTGAACAAATCTATCAGTTAGTCTGTTCTCTGAGCGTACTAGGGCAGACGAGGAGGCTCCATGGCTGAACCTGAGTCCCTCCTTGCAGAATTTAGGCTTGTTGCTGGCTAGCATTACCTCAAGCTTCTTTTCATCGCCCATGGACCACTCTGTCATCAGATTCCTCCAGACATCATCACTCTTTTTAAGCATTTCATGCTCGGTCTAAAGTCCTGACAACTCTTACTTCAGTAGACTCAGTTCAGTATCCTTCTGAGTCAAGTCATTGGTCAATATTGAGATCTGATCTTCTTTATGTTGAGACTTGGTCATCAGAGAGTTAATCTCCTCCCTGAGTCTCAACACAAGTCCTTCTGACTTAGTAGCAACCTGACTCTCCTGAGAAAGTCTATGATTCTGCACTTTCAGGGTATCCAACTCCTGAAGAGTCTTACTGAGCTGCAGGCTTATCTGAATTTGCTCGTCGAGTAGTTCTTCATATGCGATTGCGACGCTCAGATTCTCATCTCCACCTGAAATGGTGTCGTGTGTGTAGTGTGAAGAGGAGTTAAATGGAGCGTGAGAGTTTACCTCATCCTCTTCTCCTGCCATAAGCCAGTTTTCAACATCTTCTTCAAGCTCTACGGCCATGAATGCCGCTTCATCATCTGATGAATCCATGAAGGAGTCGACTTCATCTGAGTCGTTTGAGAGTTCACCGACAATGTATGCTTGACGTTTCTCGATGAACTTCTCCCTTCGAGCTTTTCGTGCTGCTCTCTCAGCTGTACTGAGCCCAGGACAGTCGTATTGGTAGTGTCCTGGCTTCTTGCAGTTGTAACAGGTGGTGGTTCTATCTTCTTTGCTTTCATTGTCTTTCGAATGAACTGAATCCTCCTGTTTCCTGCAATCAGAAGTATGCGGTTCAGGAGTGCGCTTGGGTGTATACTCAGACTTACTCTTTGAGTCTTTGACGACTCTAGAGAGCTTTCTGCGCCTCTCCTTCTCCTTATCATACTTCGCGGCAAGCAGTGAATATTTCTTGGCGAGATTTCCTTCTTGTAGATCGTTGATTGAAGGCTCAGCCTTGCTAGATGCTGGAGCTACTGTGCTGACTGATGCTTTGAAGGCATGGTCGATTTGAGTGTCAGCTTCAGCTCGCTGCTTCCTTTGGGGAAGGCCGAACTCAAACTCCTCAACTTTTAATTCTGAAAAGATATGATCAGGAGAGACAATATCAAGGTTTGAGTGTCTAAGCAATGCAGCGAATGGAGTCCAATGTCCGTCCGACAGTGCTCTCAAGATTTTGAGATTCATTTCTCGGTTGGAGAACGTCGTCTTTCCCAGCCCGTTGATGGTGTTCATTAGATCCGTAAATCTGACGTTGAGATCTTCAATAGTGTCGCTAGGCATGAGAGACAGTCTCTCCAACTTCTGAAGTTCCAGCACTAGTTTGGTCGCCTTGATCTTCTGAGTCCCCCGACTCAGTAGCGCCAGAGCATCCCAGAGTTCCTTTGCGGACTTGCAGTACTGAACTCTTTCGAGATAGGAATCACTTAGGGTGGTCAGTATGGCATTCCTAGCAACCTGGTCTAGATTGTGAAGCTTTTTCTCTTCACGAGTGAAAAGGCTTCTGTCTTTGGGGATCTTCTTCCCGGTCACCATGCCACCTCCTTGTGCTAGATCCTGGACTTCGACGCTATCAATCATAGGAACGATAGGTCCGTCTTCCAAGACCTCTGTAATGCTGTCGTGGAGGGAAGTCAGATGAGCTTCCATTCTGACTCGCCATACCCCGTAGTTCTCTACTGAGAACATGGGTACCATCCTGATTCCTAACATATCAGACATTGTAAATTGTGATATGAATGCAGAATGATATGCAGTGAAAACGTTTTCAGGATCCGTTCAAGTAAAACAGTTTCAGATAACAAGAGTCTTAGAGAACTCCTGCTCTGATACCAATTATTGGTCACGAGATAAACGTTCAGGTGTAGAGGGGGGTGAATACACCTAAAAACTTTGTCAACTTAAAATGCGAACAGTCCTTTTCAGGAGAGTGTCTTGTTGAACAAGTTCAGTAGACCAAATAAGCTGTTCTGAATCGTGTGGCAGCGTGACTGACTATATTGAGGCCTGCTAGCTGACAGAAGTCAGAATTCAGTACCGATTAGTAAGAGGTCAGTAGAATGCGGAAATGTGTAGGCCCAATTCAGTTGAGTTAGAAAAAGTTTTTACTAAAACTATTTTAGTATATTAGTGCAGTCTTTTATGCTTTGCTGAAACACAATTGAATGATTTTGAAAGATATTTTCAGTATGAACAATAATCAATGCAATAGTAAAATAGAGCACACAGAACACAACGATTTTTAAAGGTGTTCGGATATCAAACAATCCTACGTCCACTATCCCAAAAAGATTAGGAGGCTATTTTGTTATACTGAGTTAGTCTCAGTCGGTTTGTGCACAGGACATACACTGGTCTTGAAGATTATACTAAGCAAGTCTCAATTTACAAGAATCAAACTAAAGCGTTTGACAAACTCTCCAACTATGAAGGAGTTCTTTACAATAAAGAACAGTTCAGGGGTGAACTCCTTCGATCTAAGCTATAGATATGGTCAGCTGAGCTTAGGTTAGAGGGAAGGGAACGAGAATGAGGCTTCTAGAGCGATGAATAGTGAGGTATACTCTCTCTGGGTTCGTGTTCAATCTCTTGGATACTAGTGGCTATAAGTCTAATTCAGCTAGGTTCCCTTTGAGCAAGAATGTCGCCTTTTGCTTGAAGTAATTCTCTGAAGATCTTGTGGAAAGCTTAAGTCGATTCGATTTTGCTCGTAATTGCTCGTGTGTTCTTTATTTCTAGTTGAGCTTCGATTTTAATTCTTCCCTCTATTTATAGGGATTAGTCATGGAAAGATCCGTTGGAGACAATGATCTATGTGTCACTCTCTTTTGGGCAGCTAACGACTCTTTCAAAGAAATCTGGCAGAGTCTTTTCCCTCCATTTCTAGAAATATGTTGACTTGCAGCTTTAATCAGAAAGTACACAGCTGGTTGCTCGTCATTGGTTGACGCTTAGAAAGTAGTTGAGACAAACAGACTTCAAGGTAGATCTGAATCTGACTTCTCTGTACCTCGTATGACTCTACTGATTTGACTTATAAGATCACTGACAATCAAGAGATTGTCTAGCCGTTGTTGAGTCTGACCTTGGTTTAGTAATATACTCCTGCTGAGTCCAACTCTACTGAAGGTTAACTCTGAGTTCAGTGAACTGCTCCTGCTGAGTCTAGTTCCGCTGACTCCTTTCAGTATGCTACTCCTGCTGAGTATGAAAGCCTCTCAATATGTGGCTCCTGCTGAGTCCAGCACTACTGAGTCTTCTCTTCATGGTACTGAGGTTAATACTCTACTGAAAGGTCAGCAGACAGAACTAAGCGCCTGAATCATGCTCAAAGAATGTCTACTGAGTCTGATGCTCTCAGGGACAGAGGCAATACAATTATAATATAATGGTTCACCAATAAAATTAGGGTTTTGAGATCATTCAAATCTACAAACACTATGCTACTGAATCATCTCCCAACACAGTAGACGGCATACTATTCATCATTTGTCTAGATGACAACATCCTACTTGTGCAGATCTACGTAGATGGCATTATATTTTGATCAAAGAATGTGATCATGTGTCAGCAGTTTGAGAAAATGATGAAGGACAAAGTCGAGATGCCAATGATGGGAGAGATGAATTATTTCCTCGAATTTTAAGTCAAATAATCAGAGAAGGGAAAGTTCATCAATCAAGGCAAATACACTCGAGGCCTCATCAAGAAATTCGGTTACACATCTGGTAAACCTATCAAGATCCCGATGAACACGAACATGAAAATCAATCTTGACAAAGAGGGAGTATCAGTAGACCACACTGAATTTCACCCAATTATAGGTTCTTTATTATATATAACTGCTACTAGACCTGACATAACTTATGTTGTAGGTGTCTGCGCTCGATTTCAGGCGAATTCTAAGCAGAGCCACATGGACTCAGCATAGAAGATTCTTCGCTATCTAAGAGGAACACCAGACATGGGTTTATGGTATCCAGCATATGATAATATTGAACTAACTGGTTATTTTGATGCTGACTACGGGAACTTGTCAGTTCCTCGGCAGTAAGCTAATCTCATGGTTCTCAAAGAAACAACATTCAGTAGCGACGTCAACTACTGAAGCTGAATACATGGCTGCTGGAAGTTGTTGCGCCCAAATCCTTTGGTTGAGACAGCAGCTACGCGACTATAACGTCATTCAGAATAATGTGTCGATCTTCTGCGACAGATCCAGTGCCATTGCAATCACTCAGAACCCTGTTCTTCATACTAGATGCAAGCACGTGGATATCATACACCACTTCATTCGTGATCATGTCGAAAAGAAGGATATCAGAATGGAGAAGATCCATACTAACCATCAAAGGGTCGACATTCTGACTAAGCCTCTACCTGAAGCTAGATTCAGAGAACTTTCAGTAGAGCTAGGTCTGTTGGACCCTACTGACTCAAGTTAGTAAGTGGATTCAGGAGAGGAGCATTCAGCAAGGGGGAATGTTCACTCTCAATACTGGACTCATTCAGTACACAGAGATTCAGCAACCAAGTACACGAGGTATCAGCTGACTACGATGTTCAGCCGACAGGTTTGCGTATCTCTTTTAAGTAGTTAACCCAGTATTTAATGCCATTATGATTTTAATTCAGCATCGTATTCAATGCCTTAGAGAATGTCAATTATTATAAACGGTTTCATTAAATGCACGACATTCTATGCTAAGATTGCTGAACTCTGCATTGCATTAAATGCATGTCATGTTAACTTACTTCTTAGGCTATATACAACTGTAATTTGACTTAGGCGGCTAAGTTGAACATTACGTTTTATAAAATCGAATCTTGACCCTCTATTCATTAAAACGGGATTTAAACTTAGTCGTTAATTAAAAACTATTCATCTTCACTATCATATATATCAACGATTAAGCACCACCATTTTTACACTCTGCTTTGAAACCCTAAAAAATCTCTGAGGTCAGAATTTTCTTCTTGCAAACTGCATTAACCTTTAATCAGAGATTATTACGGTAGATTTTCAAGCTTATTAGCATTTTTGCTTACATGTTATATCATTCAATACTAATATTGAGTTCTACAGATTCAGATATGGCGCAGTCTACAAACACTTCAGTTGTTTCTCCCATGAATATGATAGAAATTTTTGAGAAGGACCGTGTCTGGTGCGAGCCCATCATGGAGTTCGACACGTGCGAGTTGGATATCATGGTTGAGGTTTTTGATGCGCTCAGGGCATCAGGCCTCAAAGCTTTTCTGTCGAGGAAACCGGCGTATTAACTCGCCAGACATATCTCAGAGTTATATCTTAACTCCGAAGTAGTAGATGGAGATATCATTGGCATGTTCATAATCCATCACGTAGCTGACCCCTCCAAAGCCGATGCTGAGATGAAGAAGATGTCTATCAAGCAGGCTCTTCAAAGGAGTTTTAAACTTCCAGATGAAGGAATCAGTGTAGCGGGGTACAAGGACGATCTTATAGATGAGTACTTGGAGATCTTGTATGGGGAGCCAACATCCTTCAGAGCCGCGTTCCCTAAGAACCCCATGCTACCTCAGTACCGTGCCCTCACCTACATTGTAACTCAAATCCTGACGAGTCAAGCGGACTCCTTTGATCAGGTGTCCAGACCGAAGCTGCAGATGATGATGGCGAATATGATTGAGCCAAGGTCAATTGGACTGAGTTTTTCCTTAAAGAGTTCTAGACACAGGCTGCTAAATTTGACAAATCCACTTATAGCCTAAGTGCCAAGGGAAAATTATGGTAGGGGATGAAGTTGACCGTGATGATTGAAGATTTCTGTGGAGACGAACATATCACGTGCACGGACAAGGGATACTACAATCCCAAGAAGATTCGCTTTCACAGCAAAGCTGCGGACCCTTCAGTAGATTGGGCAGGGCCAACTGAAGTAAGGAAAGAGAAGAGGAAGACTTCCACTCCTACGAAGGGGTCTACCCCTCAGAAGACCCCTCAGAAGAAACAAAAGAAGTCTTCTGAAAAGGCTCTGAGAGACGATTCTGACTCGTCTGAGAAGGCAGTCTTAGTAGAGAAAGCCGGCACAAAAGAGAAGACTGACTTAAAAGAGAAGACAGTCTCAGCTGAGAAGGAAGTCTCAGCGGAACAGGGGACCGAACTTGAGCCTACAACTCCTACATATCAGTCCCCGCTTGACGTTCCACCACTCAGCATCATTCCATCTGCTGAGAAAACCATGTCTCCCATTGGCATAGATGACATGGAGACCAGCACTAAAGCTGAGACCATCGGACTTGATGCAGAAGCTCTTCAGAGCAGAGCCACCCGAGAAGTCTCTGAGGCCATACCAGAAATCACAAGTCACTCTGACTTGGTGACAATAGATCATAAGACCAGGCTTCAGATGCTCATAAGGTTCCAGGACTGGATAACTCTTAATCGCCTGATCCAATACCAGTCCTGTGAACGGCTAAACACCGAGGAGATGGAAATCCGCCAGCAGATAAGATACTCCGAGCCTGGGGATATCAGCTCGCTCGAAGATCTAAGGGCGGCGATACTGGCACTTTTTGATGACAACATTCCTTCAGCAGCTGCGCCTTCAGAGGGTTCTGATCCTGATGATCAGGACCCACCCAGTGATGCAGGCCCTGAGAAGCCTGCTGAGGGTACTCAACTGGAGGAGGGAGCTCAACCCTCTATTGACCTACCTGTCAGCTCCCTCCCTCTAGGACAGTCGGTAGCTGGAACCTCTCGTGCTGTGGACCTAGAACAGCTTTTGCTGGGGTCTACATTTGAGGTTGTGCCCAGCTCGAAAGGCCGACGTTCTCGAACATTGGCCAAGACACTGAAAGGCCAAGGGGCTCAAAACCGCCTATTGGCGAAGGCCATCCACCGGAGTTGGAAAAAGGCCACTACAGCTCAGAGTGACGAAACCAAGGAGCTGAAGACATCAATTAAGAATAACCCCGCTCCTGATTTCACAACCATTCTCACTGATTCTCTAGCCACTCAAAGAGCTGAGTTTGAACAATAGTAGGCATCGCTGGCGGTTGCCCAGACGTCACTTCTGGAAACATTCAAGGCAGCACAATCAGAGCACTTCAACAAAATCTCTTCACTGACTCAGGCCCATGAGCTCATAATCGCATCAATCCAACAGGCCTGTGAGGAGAAAATAGATGCCAAGCTGAAGTCGATCCAGGAGTTGGCCGATTCCTCTCACCGCAAGTATGGTGATCTTGCAATATGAGGATCTGCTTGAGGAACAGATACAGATGAGCCAATAGTTCAGGAAGACAATTCAAGAATTGAAACTCCTGAAAGTTGAGAATTAGAGACTTTGAATGAGAAGTCAAGACTTACTACTACAAATTTGGCCTACGACAACACTTGAAAGACAACGTTTTTTGTGTAAAACTGTTGTCATTGCTCAAAAAACCGTTGTCGTAGCTAAAACCGTTGTCTTTTATATCAAAAGTGCGCTCATAGACAACGGTTTTTTACTACCACTGTCATTGATCGGTTGTCGTATGTTAAAAAATGCTTTCATAGACAACGGTAGTGCCTACCGTTGTCATTTAAGCGTTGTCGTAGTATATGGATGCGCTAATACACAACGGTCTTTAACGGCCGTTGTCGTTGACCCGTTGTCATATATGCAAATAAACGCTCATAGACAACGGTTATGATAACTGTTGTCGTTTATATGTTGTCGTATGCACGATAGACAACGATGTTAATACCCGTTGTTGTTTATACGTTGTCTTTTACCTAGATATGCATATATGTTAATTAATTATAAATTTTATAATTTTAAAAATCATAATAAAAATTAAATAAAATTCTTTTTTTATAAAAATCTATAAATACACATTTTAACATATAATTTAAAAATATTTTATAATATAAAAATTAAAAATACTATATTTATATATTTTTTAGTAACACTTAACACTTATATATATATATATATATATATATATATATAATACTTTATATTTATATTTATATATATAATATTAATATAATACAAGGAGTAATCCTTTTTGGGAAGAATTAACATGAATTTTAGTTTTTCAAGAAAGTTCATGAGGCCGATTATTTCATTCTATATAAATTAGAGATTTATTTCTCTATCTCTTAAAATTATAAATTTCATCACCTACATCATAGCCTCGAATAGCCAAAGGCATACATTATATACATCTATATTTTAATTATAAAATTAGATATTATAGTGAATTTTATAAAAGGAGGATCTATTTGAATAAATTTATAAATTAAAATAATGATTTGGTTTGCAATAAATCGCAAACCCTACAGCAATGCAGCCGGATTCCGACCTGCCACTGCTCGCCGCCATCAAGGTCCGCTCCCCGTCACCGCGCTTCCCTCCCCCTACCACCCCTCTCTCCACCGAAACCCCCACCACCAACGCCCATCGCAAGATCGGCATCGCCGTGGATCTCAGCGACGAGTCCGCCTTCGCCATCAAATGGGCTGTCTACCACTACATCCGACCGGGGATGCCGTTATTCTACTCCACGTCTGCCCCTCGTCTGTCCTGTACGGCGCCGATTGGGGCTCTGTCGACCTCTCGATCATTGACACCGAGAACGAGGAGTTACAGCGAAAGCTCGAGAATGATTTCGATGCGTTCACCGCCACAAAGACGTCGGACCTGTCTCAGCCGCTGGTGGAGACTATTAGTGTATGTGGTTCTTTGTTTTCCTTATTGATGACTTAATTTGTGTGTAAATATGCTCACAGGCTGTCAGACATGATAACAAGCAAATGCTTGCCCTGTTGGAAGAAGACGGAGAGCTTCTGATACGTGCAAACCAAGGTTACTCTATACCGGTAATACATATTCTGCAAATAGAAAAAATGAACATTATATTTAATGGTCTTTGATATTTGTAAAAAAAATTCTCCTGGAGGTGGAAACACATTCTAAAAATTGTTTCTTTAATCTCTATTCAACAGTTTTAGCCCAACCACACCCCTAAAATAGTCTCATAAATTTAACACTTTTTATGTATCTTGTGCATATTTGTATGTTAAGCATCACTTTTCATAATATCTTTGATTCTGCTCCAAAAATTTAAATGTCTCAACCTGATTTGATCTTGTTGACATCTTTACTTGCAGTTGAGGATCTAAATTTGTATGTTGTAGAATCATTAAAAGGTGTTGGCTATATTGCAATTGGCAAACATTTTTGTGAGCCGGCAACAGGTAATTTAATTTAATTTTTTTCATAAATACTTTATATATGTAATGCAATTGTGCTTTTCTATATATGAGAGAAATAATTGAATCTGATTGCAATGGGACGATTGATTCGCTTAAATTGCTGGTAGTTAGTTGTCTATTAATATATTTTTATTTAAGCTTACTGAAAATAAGTGGTAGTTATATAGTTGTCTATTAATTATGTGTTTTGTTTTTTAACAGTTCGAAAGGAAAAAATATCCGTTGAAGGACATTGAGCTAGTCCAATAAGAGTGGGCAGAACGAGTAATAGAACATAAAACTTAGTTAAAGGTAATTGATGTAAATAAATACTTTATTAGTATGTTTGTGTGTATTATATGTTGTTTCCTATCGTTATAAAATTATGATTGACAAGTAGGTTCAAGTGTTATCTTTCATGTAATTAAGGACAATTTCTTTAGAGCAAGCTTCTTTAAGCTGTATGCTGTTAGTTATTGGATTGACATTTCGTATGTTCTGTTGATTTTTAGCATGTTATAATTCTACGAGCGTAGCTATACTTAAGAGAGTTGTGCATTTTCTTGGATCTATGATTTTTAGAATTTGTATAATATTTGTATCATATGTTTGCTATGAATGATTATATTCTACTTGTGTGCAGTTTCACAGGATTCGACATTTATGGTTGTGGTAACCCGAATTGATTTAGGAAGCAATTGGAAGTGTACAGACCAACAAGTAATTCTTTTGAATCAGTCATTGAAGTCTCCGTCTATGTTTTTTTTGTTGGTACATACACATTGAAACCTTGTTCAGGATTTTGTCTATACTTCCTAAAACAATAGTTTGTTAATTTCTAGTTTGGTTTTTGTAGCATTTTTTCTGGACACGGATATAATTTTATTTTTTAGAATATTTATGAATTAAAACCATTGTGGTTAATATTTATTACAACGTTTAAAAACGTTGTCTTTACTTAATAAGTGTTGTCGTAAGTTTATATGACAACGGTAATCAGCTACAGTGTAATACATTAAAACCGTTGATGTAGATCTAAAACTGTTGTTGTTAGTATGTATAACAACAGCTAGAAAACGTTGTAAATTTAAATAAGCGTTGTCGTAAGCATCTACAACAAGAGTTATTCACCGTTGTCTTTGTATCTAAAGCGTCGTTGTAAACATTCCGCAACAGTTGAGAATGCTTATAGACAACGGTTAAAAACCGTTGTCTATGAGCACCTATCTACGACAACGGGACCTTCCGCAACAGTTGAGAATGCTCATAGACAACGGTTAAAAACCGTTGTTGTAAGTCGGTACGACAACGGTTAATAACCGTTGTCTATGAGTGCCTATCTACGACAATGGGACCTTCCGCAACAGTGAAAATTTACAACGACAACGGTTAATAACCGTTGTTTATGGACTTTTTTGTAGTAGTGACTCTACGGAGTCTAAAGGACTTGTGCTGAGACAAAAGGAAGAGTTTAACTCTCTCATGACCAAGTCTCAACAGCAAGAATCACAGATCTGAGTGTTGACCAAGGACATATCTAAGAAAGAGATTGAAATAGTCAGTCTCAAGGATAAGTTTGCACAATCCAAAGTAGAGTATGAAGCTCTGAGGAAGAGCGACGAGGTTTGGAGAACCTTGATGACTGAGTAGTACATTGGAGCTAAGGAGAAACTTGAGAAGTTGCTTAGATCACATAGACCATACTCCATGAAGGAAGGACTTGGTCATACCTATGAAGTACTACTTCAGGCCAGAAAAGCTCAGATCAGTTGGTTTATAGGTTCGTCAAAGGGGTAAAACTCAGCACGCAGAACCTTCGAACCCTTAGGTGAAGAACAAACAGAAAATGAAGGCACCTCAGCCAAACAATAAGAAGATGACCTATGGTTCAAGCCCCAAACCATGAAGGCCAGGAGGGCCGAACAGTATGGCCAACCTCAATGGACTCATCCAACTCAATATGAATCGTATTATTATGAGCCAAGAGTTAAGAGCCCAAAGGTTCAGAAGAAGAAGAAGAAAGCTAAACCTTAGAAGAATAGAAAGTTAGCATCTCCGAGTTGATTAGAGAGATCAGCTAAAGGGCAAGAAGCAGTCTGAAACCATCAAGGTTGTCAGACAAGTTTGGATTCAAAAGTCTACTTACATCTAAGGACCCAAAGCTGAACCCAAAGGGTACCTGAATCTGTTTTTGTTTTGCAGGTGCTAAAGGACCCTTGGATCATGGACAATAGATGCTCAAGAGACATGACGCATCAAAAGAATCTGTTGATCGACAATGTTCAGCATGGAGCCAGAATTAAATTTGGTGACAACTCCAAAGGATATATAAGGGGATACAGAACACTGAAGATAGGAACTTCAACAGTTCCCAGAGTATCATATGTTGAAGGACTTCAACATAATCTCCTTTTAGTCAGTCAATTCTGTGATAACTCCAACAGAGTAACTTTTGATGCAGGTTTTTTTGATGTTCTTGACAAATCTACAGGAAAAAACTATGTTATCAGGATCGTGGAGATGAAATATCTACTATGTAGAGTGGAATACCACTGAACCTGAAGCATGCTTGCTGGCACATACAAAGTCAGATGACAAAACAGCATGGCTGTGGCACCGAAGATTAAGCCATCTGAACTTCAAGACAATGAACAAGCTAGCAAGGGATGCTAAAGTTAGAGGACTGCCTAACGAAGTTTTCAAGAGACACAAGAACTGTGAATCATGCATGAAGGAGAAGCAAAAAAAATCAAGCAATCCACCTACTCCGTCACCTTCTACTGATGGGATCCTTCAACTGCTCCACATTGATTTATTTGGGCCAGTCACACCAATGATGATCAGAGGAAAGAAATATGCTCTTGTAGTCATTGATGACTATTCAAGATATACATGGGTGATTCTCATCCCTAACAAATCTGATGTCAAATATGAACTGCATAAACTGCTGAAACGGCTAAGCGTCAAGAAGGATATCAAGATTCAAAGAATACGTTCAGATCGTGGAATAGAGTTTCTGAACTCAATGATGAAGGACTACTGGAAAGTTGAAGGAATTCAACACGAGACCTCAGTGGCACGTACACCTTAGCAGAATGGCCTTGCTGAAAGGAAAACCAGAACACTTAAAGAAGCAGCAAGGACATTACTCGTAGATTCAGGTCTACAATTGAAGTTCTGGGCAGACGCTACTGATACTGCCAGCTACACTCAAAACAGATCTCTACTGACTCAGATGCACATGAAGACACCAAACGAATTATGGAAAGGGAGAACTCCTTCGATATCTCATTTTCATATTTTTTGTTGTTCGTGTTTTATCCACAATAACAGAAAGGACAAGTTAAAGGTCTTTGATAGCAAGTCAGACTAGGGATTTTCCTTAGGATACTCCAAGGTCTTTAACTACAGGACCCTCTACGTGGAAGAACTCCCTTATGTTGTATTTGGTGAATTTATTTCTTAGGATAGGAAGTCAGACTCTCAGCAAGATGCTGAAGAGGTTAGAAGCAAGCTACAAGATCTAATCCTAAAAGATAGCATCGAAAAGATCCAGCATTGTTGGGATGGTGATTCAGATGATGAAATTCAGAATCAACCAATGTTGGGTGATGATTCAATCCTCAGCATGATCATACTTGTGGGAAATGACTCTTATCTTCTATACTGAATCATGCTCACTAGCCTCGTGCTCTGAACTGTTGAGAAGATTTGAAGACCCCAAAACCCTATCTGATTGGTGAACCATTCCTTTGTATTCGTATTTGTCTCTGAGGTTTCAGACTCAGTAGACACTCTGCTCTGGTCAAGGCGCTCAGTAGCTCATCAGCCTCAGCACCAGTGTAGAAGACTCGGTATCTTGGACTCGGCGGGAGCAAGATATGCGAGAGAGTCCAGTGACCGAACTCCAGCGAGAGTAGTTCACTAGACTCAGAGCTGATCTTCAGTAGACTTATCTCAGCAGTCTATCTACTGAATACAAGGTCAGACTCAGCAACGGCGGATAGTCTTCAGGGCTGTCAGAATCTTTTGAAAGACAATCAGCATTGTCATGTACGAGGAAGAGAGAAGTCGGCTTCGACCGTCTCGAAGTTTGTGCTGTCTCAACCACTTCATCCACCTCGACGAATGACAAGCATACACGTGTCTTCTCACCTGCTAAAGCTGCAGTCAACCTTTTACCTAAAAAGGTGGGAAAATACACTGTTACCTACACCAAAAGAGCCGTTTGCTACCAAAAAGAGAGAGAGGGAAGAAGATCGTCTCCAACGGATCTATTTCAATCTCTGCTCTATAAATAGAGGGATCATTCAAGATTAAAAAAAAAAAAGAGAATACGCGCACCTAGAACACGAGAGAGCATTCAAACGAGCGATATTAACGACTAAGTCTTCCGCAAGAAACAACCGAGTTATCTCCGTGAAAGACTACATCCGACTCAAAAGGAACCAAGCTGAACCGACATAAGCTTCTAGTATCCAAGCGACTGACACGAACCTATAGCTAAACCCTCAGCTGTTCGTCGCTCTAGATAGCTACATTCTCGTTCCTTATCCCTCTAACCCTAAGCTCACTTGTAATATCCATAGCTTAGACGAAGGAGTTCACATTTGAACCTAATCCTTATTGTATAAGGACTCCTTCACTGTTGGAGAAGTTTGTCAAACACTTTAAGTTTGATAGTGTTGTAAGCGAGACTTGGATCGTATAAAAACCAAGACGCGGCTTTGCCCAGTGTGCAAGCTGACTGAGACTAACTCAGGATAATAAATAGCCTCCTGATCATTCGGGACAGTGGACGTAGGATTTGAGCGATATCCGAACCACTTTAAAAATCCTGTGTCTCTTACTGCTTTCTTAAGCGTTGCATTGATTTTACTATTCATACCGAACATCATATTTAAATCAATCAAGCTGTCTCAAAGATATCGAACTTTTAAATCTACCGAACCGAGACTTAAAACGTTTTCTCACAAAAACCGATTTGGGCCTACACTATTCCGCGCACCGAACTCTTACCGTAGATGCGAATTCGACGTAGTCGGTTAGCGAATCTCGACCGAGTAAGTACTCTTAGCCTTTAACTCGATTCGGAAACGTGTATGCGGTCTCGAACTATTTCGGTCGGACACCATCCCTGAATAGGACTGTTCGAGTTCGAAATTGAGAAATCGAATCGGGTGTATTCACCCCCCCCTCTACACCCGACCGTACACTCGGGACCAACAATTGGTATCGGAGCAGGAGTTCTTTGACTCTTGTTATCTTTGAGGCTGGTCTATTCGAACGGATCCAAGGGAAAACGTTTTTTTTTTGCGCATATCACTCTACATTCATATCTATATTCTTCATGGCTGATATGTCGGGTATAAGGATGGTACCCATGTTCTCGGTGGAGAATTATGGAGTATGGCGAGTCGGAATGGAAGCACATCCGACATCCCTCCATGACATGATATGACGAAGTTCTTGAAGATGGACCTATCGTTCCCATGATCGATAGTGTCGTGACTCAGGACCAAGCTCAAGGAGGAGGAATGGTGACCGGGAAGAAGATTCCCAAAGACAGAAGTCTCTTCACTCCTGAGGAGAAGAAGCTTCACAACTTAGACCTTGTTGCCGAAACGCCCATACCGACCACCCTTAGTGATTCTTATCTTGGCGGGGGTTCGGGAATGCAAGACCGCTAAAGAACTACGGGATGCTCTTGCACTACTGAGTCGAGGGACTCGGAAGATTAAAGCCAACAAATTAGCGCCGGAACTCCAAAAGGCTGGAAAGCTTGTCTCTCATGCCCGGTGACAAAATCGAAGATCTGAACGTCAGATTTACCAATCTGATGAACTCTATCAATAGGCTGGGAAAGACATTCAGCAACCGAGAGATGAATCTGAAGATTCTGAGGGCACTGCCGGACGGACACTGGACACCTTTTGCCACTCTATTGCGACATTCGACTTAGATCTTTGTGTCTCCGACCATATATTTTCGGAATTACGAGCGAGAGGAGTTTGAGTTCGACAGACCTCAAAGAAAGCAGAGAGCTGAAGCTGACACAAAAATCGACCATGCTTTCAAAGCATCAGTCAGCACAGCATCTCCAGCAACGAGCAAAACGACGAGTAAGACTGAACCTTCACTCAATGATCTACAAGAAGGAAGTCTCGCTCGAAGTTATGCCTCGCTCATTGTAAAGTATCGGAAGGAGAAGGAGGGACGCAGAAAAGTGACTAAAGCCTATCGGGAAACGAAAGGTAAGTCAAATTATATGTCGAAACACACTCCTGACTCACAATCTTCTGAATGCAGAAAGAAAGATGACTCAGAACCATCAAAGAATAATGAAAGCAAAGAAGAAAGAGTCATCGCTTGTTACAAGCGCAAGAAGCGGGACATTATCGGTATGATTGTCCCGAGCTCGAGTAGTGCTCGAACGCACAAGCACGTAAGGCAAGGAGAGATAAATTCGCCCGAAAAGACAATCCTACATAGGCTGGCGAAATCTCGGACGACTCGGAAGAGGTCGACTCCTTTATGGATTCATCGGATGATGATGCGGCTTTCATGGCCTTAGAGCTTGAAGTCGAAGAATCGGTGAAAAGTGCATGATGGCGGGCGAAGAGGATGAGGTAAATTCTCATGAACCACTTAACTCCTCTTCACACTGCACACACGACACTATTTCGGAGTGCGGATGAGAATTTGGACGTCGCAACCGCATACGAAGAACTGCTCGACGAACAAATTCGGATGAGTGCCGGCTCAAGCAAGACTCTTCGGGAGTTGGATACCACGAAAATAGAGAATCGGAGACTTTCTCGGGAGAGTCGGGTTGCTACGAGGCCGAAGGACTTGTGTTGAGACTCGGGGAGGAAATAAACTCCACGATGGCCAAGTCTCAGCATCAAGAAGATCGGATTTCAGTTTTGACCAATGACTTGACTCAGAAAGATACTGAACTGAGTCTGCTAAAGCAAGAAATGTCAGGACTTCAGACCGAGCACGACACACTGAAGAAGAGTGATGATGTCTGGAGGAGCCTGATGACTGAAAGGTACATGGACGCTGAGAAGAAATTAGAAGCTATGGTAGCAAGCAATAAGCCAAAGCACTGCAAGGAAGGACTTGGATTCAGCCAGGGAGCTTCCTCATCTGCCCCAGTACACTCAGAAGTACGGCATGCTGATAGGTTTGTTCAAGGGGAGACTATGAGCGCAAATATACTGAACCCCCTAGCAAAGAACAAACAGAAGATGAAAGCACCTCATCCCACACATCAGCATTCTGACAAGAAGATCAGTGCTAAGAAACCCCAGTTCAGTCAAGGGGGAACCAGCAAATTAAAATTGGCAGATCTGTATGGACCTCCAAAGCTGACACATCCAGCTCAGTATGGGTCATACTATTATGAACCTATAGTCAGAAGAGGCTCCAAAGGTCAGAAGAAAAAGAAAGCCACACAGAAGGCTAAGGTCAGCAGTCCACCAACTCAGAAGATCAGGACTCCTGAACCTCAGAAGCCTCAGAAGTCACCTTTGACCAGTCCAGTGGTCAGATATGTTGACTCTAATGGGAAGAAAATGTCTGAAACCACCAGTGTTGTTAGACAGATTTGGGTTATGAAAACTAACATCTAAGGACCCAAAATCAAAAATGAAGGGTACCTGAATAAAATTCTGTTTTGCAGGTGCGTAAAGACCCATGGTATGTGGACAGCGGATGCTCAAGACACATGACATACCAAAGGAGTCTACTGAAGAATTATATCACTGAAGAAGGACCCAGAATTGAGTTTGGAGATAATGCCAAAGGCTACACGAGAGGATATGGAACACTCAGCATAGGAACTACCAAAGTCCCAAGAGTATCATATGTTGAAGGACTTCAGCATAATCTTCTCTCTGTTAGTCAATTTTGTGATACTCAAAAAGAGTGATTTTTTACGCTTGTTTCTGTGATGTTATTGATAAATCCACAGGGAAAACAGTGTTATCAGGTTCGCGCAGAAAGAATATATATGTGGCTGACTGGAACTCAGCTGAACCTGAAGCTTGCTTATTGGCGAAGAATGACAACCGCACGGGGTGGCTATGGCACAGAAGACTCAGCCATCTCAACTTTAAGACGCTCAACAAGCTTGCAAGAAACACTCTAGCAAGGGGACTGCCGAATGAAGTATTCAGCAAAGACACTCAGTGTGAAGCATGTCTGAAGGGAAAGCAAACAAGGAATCAAAATCCTCCAGTTCCATCGCCTTCCACGAATGGAATTCTTCAGCTGCTACATATGGATTTGTTCGGTCCAGTCTCCCCAGTGACGATCAGAGGCAGAAAATATGCATTAGTGGTCATAGATGACTACTCGCGCTACACATAGGTCATATTCATTGCCAACAAGTCTGACGTCAAAACATAGTTACCAACGCTTCTGAAAAGGCTCAGTGTCGAAAAGAACACCAAGATCAAAAAAATACGTTCAGACAGAGGAACTGAGTTCCTTAATTCCATGGTAAATGAGTTACGCAAGCGAAGGAATAGAGCATGAGACTTCATACCGCACGCACACCTCGGCGAGAATGGAGTTGCTTGAACGAAAGAACGAGAACTCTAAAAGAGGCAGCTAGGACTCTACTCGCAGACTCAGGACTCCCAATCAAATTCTGGGCAGAAGCTACTGATACTGCAAGTTATACTCAGAATAGATCTCTACTGACAAAGCAGCATAAGAGAACACCATATGAACTATGGAACGACAGGAAGCCTTCTCTATCTTATTTCCATATTTTTGGTTGTTCATGCTTTATCCACAATAATGGGAAAGATCGGTGAAGACTTTTGATAGCAAGTCGGATCGGGGAGTATTCTTAGGATACTCTCGGGTCAAGCAAAGCTTTCGAGTATTCAACTATCGGACTCTTTGCGTGGAGGAAAGCCCTCATGTTGTTTTTAACGAGTTTGCTACGAAGACGGGAGCAATAACTCAAATTCGAATCCGAGGACATCGGTAAGCGGCTACGGGATCTAAGCTTAAAAGACAAATGCGAAAAGATCCGGCTATGTTGGGATGATGATTCGGACGAAGAAACCGAAGACAAATCTACTGAATCTCAACCAGCTGAGCAAGTAGCTGAGCAGATTGATTCTCCCGAACAGAATCAATCCCAGGTAACTCGGGTCGATGAGGAAACCGTAGAGGTAACCGAGACCAACACTACCGAGAATAACAACTCGGGGGGGAATGTCTAGTAATGTTCCCGAGCTGAATGCCCCCCGAACACTGGTGACTCGGTAGATCACACTCTTGTTCTTGAATTACTTCAATCTCGGAATAGTACAAGCTGAAATGCCTAACTCACCTACTATACGTGTTGAACAAATTTCAGATGAAGAGTTAAAACATCGTAGATCGTGGCTAGATGCTCACACTGTTGATCTTATAATTGGAGATCCTTCAGCACATGTCAAGACAAGATCCAGATTCTGTCAAGGAGAAAGCGCATTATTTTCCACGCTTCTTGTGTGCGAAGAGCCTCGAGAATATTGAGGATGCACTTAAAAATGCTTGGACTGGATTATTGCTATGCGAGAAGAGCTGAATCAGTTCACGAGAAACGAAGTATGGGAGCTTGTAGACAGACCCCGACATCAACATGTCATTGGAACCAAATGGGTCTTCAAAAACAAGCGAGATGAAAACAACGTTATAGTAAGGAACAAAGCAAGACTCGTGGCTAAAGGCTCTTGTCAAGCCGAAGGGATAGATTTCGATGAGACGTTCGCTCCGGTTGCAAGATTGGAGGCAATTAGACTATTCCTAGCCTACGCAACACATCAAAGATTCGGAGTTTATCAAATGGATGTGAAGTCTGCGTTCCTCGAATGGCGTCTTGAAAGAAGAAGTCTATGTGGAACAACCGCCCGGCTTTCAAGCGGGGACATCAAGTATATAGACTTAGAAAGGCTCTATACGGGTTAAAACAAGCACCCGGGGCTTGGTACGATACCCTGTCACGAGTTTCTTCTTCGAAAGGTTTTCGAAAAGCACGAGACCGCACTCTATTCAGCATTCGACCGGAAGAAGACTTATTACTTGTGCGGATCTACGTGGATGACATTATCTTCGGTTCGAAGAATGTCATCATGTGTCGGCAATTTGAAAAGATGATGAAGGATAAGTTCGAGATGTCGATGATGGGTGAAATGAACTACTTCCTTGGTTTTCAAGTCAAGCAATCCGAAAAGGGAACGTTCATCAACCAAGGCAAATACACTCGAGACCTCATCAAAAGATTCGGTCCGCACATCCGGCAAATCAATAAAGATCCCGATGAACACGAATATGAAGATAGATCTTGATAAAGAGGGAGTATCGGTAGACAAACTGAATACCGTGCTATAATTGGTTCTTTATTATATCTAACGGCTACTCGTCCCGACATAACTTATCTTTGTAGGTGTGCGTGCTCGATTTCGGGGCGAATCCCAAGCGAGTCATATGGACTCGGCAAAGAAGATTCTCCGCTATCTACGAGGAACACACGACATGGGTTTATGGTATCCGGTGATGATAATATTGAACTAAGCTGGTTATTCCGATGCCGACTATGCGGGATGTAGAATCGACCGAAAATCAACTTCGGGGAACATGTCGGTTCCTTGGCGGCAAAAGCCGATCTCATGGTTTTCAAAGAAACAGCACTCGGTGGCCACGTCGACTACCGAAGCCGAATACATGGCTCTTCGGAAGTTGTTGCGCCCGAATCCTTTGGGCCGAGACAGCAGTGAGAGACTATGACGTCATTCAGAATGAAGTGCCGATCTTCTGCGACAGTACCAGTGCTATTGCAATCACTCAGAATCCTGTTCTTCACACAAGATGCAAGCACGTGGACATCAGACATCACTTCATTTGTGACCATGTCGAAAAGAAGGATATCAAAATGGAAAAGATCCATACTGACAAACAAAGGGCTGATATACTGACCAAGCCTCTAGCTGAATCCAGATTCAGAGAACTTTCAGTAGAGCTAGGTCTGTTGGACCCTACTGACCCCAGTCAGTAAGAGGTTTCAGGAGAGAGACATTTCTGTAAGGGGGAATGTTCACTCTCGATGCGATTCATTCGATGACGTAGAGACAGAAACCATCTACACGAGGTATCAGCTGACTACTATGTTCAGCTGACAGGTTTGCGTATCTCTACTCAGTAGTAATTTAATACAACAATACCTTGCATTTATGGCAAAGATTCAGCATGACATTAATATCTTTTGGTTTGTCTTTATTATTAACGACTCACATTTAATGCACGACATTCCATACGTAAGCTTGCTGAACTCTGCACGCATTTAATGCAAGTCTTTTCACAGTTACTACTTAGGCCATTTTACAACTGGCTTTGACTTAGGTGCCTTTTGTGATCATTGCCTATTTTTTTTTACTTCTAATCTTAACCGTCCATATCATAAAACAAGTTTACACTCAGCCTTCGATCGAAAACCGTTCACCTTCATAGATGATATATATTCGATCAAATCTTAAGAACCGCCATTAGCATACTTCATAACTTTCAAATTCCGAAAAATCCGAGATCTGCATTCGCAATCCTTTCTTGCAATTACACTCTCTATCTTATCTCAAATTTTATCCATTGGTATGCTTATATCTGTTAATGTATTTGTTATATGTTTCAGTATTGCATTGCACAGCACTGTTCTATCCAAAAATAGTACTTATTCATTTCTTGTCACAGGTACAATGGCGGAAACCAATATTTCTATGATATCTCCAACGGATATGCAGAACATTCTGGAGAAGGATCGCGTGTGGTTTGAACCCACCATGGATTTCTATTCATGCGATCTGGAGTATATGGATGAGATCTTCTCAGCTCTGCGCGAGTCGGGGCCTGGAGAAATTTTCGTCCAGGAGGCCTTCGTTCTTCCTCCCGAGACAGGGTTGCGAAGCGTATTTGAATTCGGACGCGAGTGTACGGAGATATAGTGGTGAGATTCGTTGCCCATTCTATCCAAAACGCCACTATGGAGCTGAAGCAGATGTCCATCAAGGATGCCTTGAAGCGGAGTTTTGATCTGCCCTCCGAAGGAACCAGTACAGTCGGGTACAGAGACGACCGAGTTGATGAATACCTTACCGTCTTCTGTGGAAAGCCCACTACATTCGAGTGCTTTTCGAAGAACAAAGCATGTTGCCTCGATTCGGGGCACTTGCCTATATAGTAACGCAGACTCTCGACAAGCCAAGCAGGGTCGTTTGACCAAGTGTCGAGGCCTAAGATTCAGATGATGATGGCCATATACGATCGAGCCTAGATAAATTGGACGGAGTTCTTTCTCCGAGAATTCATGGCTCAGGCTGCTAAGTTCGACAAAGCATCGAACACGCCGAGCGCAAAGGGCAAATTGCTTGTATGGACTCAAGCTGTCCATCATGATCGAAGATTTATGTGGATCTCGAGCCTATCACCTACGGTGACAAGGAGTACTTCAATGTGAAGAAGGTCGGATTTCACAACAAGACGAGCGCTTCGGCGAGATAGGGTCGGGACCCTCGGCGGTCTCTCCGAAATCAAAGTCTCGAGAGGCTACGCCTACAAAGAAAAGAACCCCTCCCGCTAAAACTCCTAAGGCACCGGCAAAGAAACCGAAGAAAGCCGGCCGAGGTGCCGGCCTCCGAGGAGGTTCCACAAGTGCCTGCCGAACAGGCTCCCGAGAAGACTACTCGGCCCATGCGGTGGTTGATGAGTCGAGTCTTCGAGAAGACTCGGTCGATGGAAAAGATTGTTCCCACCGAAAGGGACCAAGGGGATGCTTACGAAGCTCGGAGCGCAGATATTCGGCGCCTAGACGGCCCCCTTCTTCGTACCTCCACTCGGCTCGGTCCCTCCAACCGAAGAGCGAGACTTCACACATAGACTTGGAGTGCGAGGCGCATCGAAGGTGAATCAATCGGGATGGAAGCTTCGGTGATTATATCCAGAGCATCCCGAGAAATTGCGCAACTAGTTCCGCAGCTTGCCGACTACTCGAGACTTGTTGCTCATCGCCAAGACAAGCAAGGCTCCACATGTTGCCGCGACATCGGGAATGGCCTCGTCTACGGCGCCTTGTCCTCCACTACTCCCGTCGGCAGCTGCATGAAGAGGAATTGAGACCGAGAGAGGAGATAGGCTATTCGAGCACGAAGACCTCGGCTCAATGGACAATCCCGAGGGCTGCAATGCCGGCCATGATTCATGATCGGACAGCACGCCTCCGGCCCGGCACCCTCGGATGGGTCGGACCATGACGACCCCCCCGGTGATTCGAGCCACCGGAAAGCCCGATGAGGGACATCCACGGGACAAGGATACCCATACTCGAAACTGCTCCACCTCTCGGTATCCTTGGTCCTGAGAAGTCCAAGGCTGGTGCTTCGTCCTCGGCGAGCCCGCTCGGCTCTTGCTTTGCGATCGACTTTCGAAGCGGCGCCCGGCCCGGACCGCAAAGAGATCTCGATCAATGGCAAAAGCCTTAACTGCCCAAGGGATCAAAAATCGAGATCTTGCGAAGGCTATCCATAGGACATAGAAGCAGATTGCTCAAGCCACGACTAAAGAACTTCAGGGGCTGAAGTCTTCTTTCTCTTCATCAGCCGCCCCTGATGTTTCCGCGCTTATTTCAGAAGCGTTGGCTCAGCAGCAAGTCAAATTCGAAGCTCAGCTCAAGATCTTTCAGGAGAGCCAAGCCAAGCTACTAGATGAATTTTTGGCTTCTAAACTGGCTCATACTGACGCTATCACTGAACAATCCGAGGCCACTGAACAAAGACTTGAGATTATCCAACTGGCCTTGGAAGACAAGATCACTGAGAAGCTGAAAGACTTCAAGGAAGCAGCTGATCTCTCTCACAAGCAGTACAAGGAAAACCTTACCATGGAGAGGAACGAGTTGCATGAGGCTCTGACTAAGCTCCACGATCGTCTTGATGAGCTGTCAACCTCCTACAAAAGTCTGAAGAAGTCAGTCCTAGTCCCTATCCCGGTGCTCATTGATGATGCCAAAAAGGGGGAAAGTGAAGAAAAAAGGGAAGGAAAGAAGAGTACTGAGAAGCTACCTCAAACTCAGTCTCAGAAGGGTGAGGCCCAGGGTGTTTCAGCTGCGAGCACAGCTGAAACCGGCCCAAGTGGCTCAGGGAACCCAAAGCAGACTACTCGAGCAACCCGGACTCCCAAAGATTTTATTAAGGAGGTTGCCGAGTACGGCCGAACAAAGCGGTGGAGGACTCGAGAAGAAGAAGAGGCTCCTATTCCACCACCGGTTCAAGAAGGCAAGGGCAAACGAAGCTTAAAATTCCAACCCCTCCAAGCAAAGAGATTAAGATACATATCTGGCGAGGAGGAAGCCCAAATAGGCTGCGGATGAGAGCGGCCGAGAAATTGCGAGAGGCCGAAGCGGCTAACAAACCAAAGTCTAAGCCTGCTAAAGGAAAGACTAAAGCCCCGTCCGCAGGAGGAAAGAGAACCGCTAGGCGCCTCCGAGAAAGCTCATCATAACGAGATGAAGAGGACAGAGAAAAAGACAAGGAGCAAGCAGCGAGAAGAATACTTGAAAGGCGGGGTACATCCAAATCTAGATCTAGTACCCCTATTTGAATCGGAACAAGCTCCTCGAAGCCTCAAGAGCAAGATGCGTAAATTGAAGAAATCTTTGCTCGAGATGGATAGATATCTCTACGAGAGGAGAGGAAGCTAGACGAGATAGAGGCTGCCGAGAGAGGATACATTTGGCGGACCTTGAGGCACTCGGGAAGCGTCATCGAACAAGAGGCCCAGCCGAGAGTTCCTTCGAAAGCGACATTCCCTTATGATACCGAAGGTTCCGGAAGCCAAACGATCTAAAAACACATAGATGGCCGAGATCCGACGAATGGATGCCTATTCCGTTCAATCCAGAGATGGGAATCGGCCAAGATAGAGTTTATCAAGAGAAATTATTTACGGCGATTACGGCTCGAAATGTCTAAGGCCGATGCCTATGTCGAGTGGATGACCATAACCGAACCCGATCTTTACCCATATATGCACGGAAGCAAGAATCGAAGGGGTAGTAGTCAGCGTTCCTGAAGTAAGGATCATTCCTCCACCCAGAAGACAAGACGACTCAGTACATCTCGAAATGATTGAACAAGAAGTGAAGAATCTTTGCGTTGAACGAGAGGACTAGAACAAGATGATCCGGCAGACTTCGCCGAATACACGAAGCCGAGGAAGAACACGTTCGGGAATGTATGGAGTCCCACCGCCCGAAGATAAATCCCAAGGTTTCATGAATAGGATTCAAGCGGTTTAAGGGTTCTCCCTCTTAGTTCTTCTTCTAGCTTAGCAAGATTTGTAATGTCTTGAACTAGTTATTATATATATACAAATCTTACGTTGGCTCGACAACTACTTGTTGTCTAAATAGCCGTGTTTGCTTTATGCTTTAACACTCGAGAATCATGAAGTGATTCTCGACACACACGTTGTTTATTTACCTGTCGTTTTTGCTCGGTTAGATCTCTGATAGACTAGACTTTCGGAGAGTTATTATTTCTCTTAAGGGGAAATTGTTGCATGGGGGAAATTATTGTAAAGGGGGAAATTGTTCTGCCCTGTCTCCCTCGGTAGTCTAGCACTTACCGGGACAACTCCACCGATCCTACTTGTAATATTTGTAAGGAGCTCGTTTCGAGTAAGTTAGTGTTTAGCATAGTTGATAGGACATAGATGATAGGTTTTGGCATCATCAAATAGGGGGAAATTGTTGGGTGATGATTCAATCCTCAAGCATGATCATACTTGTGGGAAATGACTCTTATCTTCTATCTTGAATCATGCTCGGTAGCCTCGTGCTACGAACCGTTAAGAAGATTTGAAGACCCCAAAACCCTATCTGATTGGTGAACCATTCCTTTGTATTCGTATTTGTCTCTGAGGTTTCAGACTCAGTAGACACTCTGCTCTGGTCAAGGCGCTCAGTAGCTCATCAGCCTCAGCACTAGTGTAGAAGACTCGGTATCTTGGACTCGGCGGGAGCAAGATATGCGAGAGAGTCAGGCTGAACCGAACTCGGCGAGAGTAGTTCACTGGACTCAGAGCTGATCTTCAGTAGACTTATCTCAGCAGTCTATCTACTGAATACAAGGTCAGACTCAGCAACGGCAGATAGTCTTCGGGATCGTCGAGAATCTTCGAAAGACAATCGGCATTGTCATGTACGAGGAAGAGAGAAGTCGGCTTCGATGCCGTCTCGAAGTTTGTCTTTGTCTCAACCACTTCATCCACCTCGACGAATGACAAGCATACACGTGTCTTCTCACCTCGCTAAAGCTGCAGATCAACCTTTTACCTAAAAAGGTGGGAAAATACACTATTACCTACACCAAAAGAGCCGTTTGCTACCAAAAAAGAGAGAGAGAGAAGAAGATCGTCTCCAACGGATCTATTTCAATCTACGCTCTATAAATAGAGGGATCATTCAAGATTAAAAAAAAAAAAGAGAATGTGCGCACCTAGAACACGAGAGAGCATTCAAACGAGCGATATTAACGACTAAGTCTTCCGCAAGAAACAACCGAGTTATCTCCGGCGAAAGACTACATCCAGCTCAAAAGGAACCAAGCTGAACCGACATAAGCTTCTAGTATCCAAGCGACTGACACGAACCTATAGCTAAACCCTCAGCTGTTCGTCGCTCTAGATAGCTACATTCTCGTTCCTTATCCCTCTAACCCTAAGCTCACTTGTAATATCCATAGCTTAGACGAAGGAGTTCACATTTGAACCTAATCCTTATTGTATAAGGACTCCTTCACTGTTGGAGAAGTTTGTCAAACACTTTAAGTTTGATAGTGTTGTAAACTGAGACTTGAATCAGTATAAAAACCAAGACGCGGCTTTGCCCAGTGTGCAAGCTGACTGAGACTAACTTAGGATAATAAATAGCCTCCTGATCATTCGGGACAGTGGACGTAGGATTTGAGCGATATCCGAACCACTTTAAAAATCCTGTGTCTCTTCTTCGCTTTCTTAAGCGTTGCATTGATTTTACTATTCATACCGAACATCATATTTAAATCAATCAAGCTGTCTCAAGCATACCGAACTTTTAAATCTACCGAACCGAGACTTAAAACGTTTTCTCACAAAAACCGATTTGGGCCTACACTATTCCGCGCACCGAACTCTTACCGTAGATACGAATCGACGTAGTCGGTTAGCGAATCTCGGCCGAGTAAGTACTCTTAGCCTTTAACTCGATTCGAGCAGTATGCAGTGCCCGCCGAATCTGTTTGATCGGACACCATCCTGAATAGGACTGTTCGAGTTCGAAATTGAGAAATCGAATCAGGTGTATTCACCCCCCCCCTCTACACCTGACCGTACACTCGGGACCAACAACCAACACACAATGTAACTGAACAGATTGATTCTACTGAACAGAATCAGTCCCAGGTAATTCAGGTCGATGAGGAAGCCCCAGTGGTAACTAAGACCTCTACTTAGAATAACAACTCAGGGGGAATCAATGTTCCTAAGCCGAATGCCCCTGAACCTGGTGACTCAGTGGATCCTACTCTTTTTACTGAATTGCTTCAATTACATAATAGTTCTACTCAAATTCCTCATACTCCTACTATTTGTGTAAAATCAATTCCAGATAAAATAACAAGACACCATCGTTCATGGTTAGATGCTCGTAGTTCAGATCTTATAAATGGAGATCCTTCAACAAGTGTCAAGATAAGATCCAGATTCTGTCAGGGAGAAAGCGCTCAATGCTCCTGCTTCTTGTCTACTGAAGAACCTCAATCAATTGAGGATGCGCTGAATGATGCTGACAAGATCACTGCCATGCAAGAGGAGCGCAACCAGTTTACCAGAAACAACGTATGGGAGCTTGTAAAAATACCTAGATATCAGCACGTGATAGGAATAAAGTGGTTCTTAAAAAATAAGCGAGATGAAAACAACGTCATAGTCAGGAACAAATCTCGACTAGTTGCTAAATGATTCCGTCAAGCAGAAGGAATAGACTTCGATGAAACGTTAGCTCTAGTTGCAAGATTGGAAGCCATTCGTCTATTTTCATCATATACAACACATCAGTAGTTCACAGTCTATCAGATGGATGTGAAGTCAGCTTTCCTGAACGACGTACTGAAGGAAGAAGTCTACGTAGAACAACCGCCCAGTTTTCAGCAGGGACATCAAGTATACAGACTTAAGAAACGCTGTATGAGTTAAAACAGGCACCTAAGGATTGGAATGATAACATATCAGACTTTCTACTTCAGAAAGGTTTTCAGAAGGGGATAGTAGATCGTATCCTATTTAGTATCAAGTCAGAAGATGACATTCTACTGGTGCAGATCTATGTGGACGACATCATTTTTGGATCTAGGAATCTGATAGTGTCCGAAATTTGAGCAGATGATGAAAGAGAAGTTTGAAATTTTGATCATGGAAGAAATTAATTATTTCCTTGGAGTTCAAGTAAAACAATCCAAGAAGGAAGTATTCATTACTCAAGCTAAATACACTAGAGATCTAATCAAGAAGTTGGGCTGTGAATCCAGCAAATAAGTGAAGATACCCATGAATACCAATCTCAAGATTGATCCTGATAAAGAGGGTGTATCTGTTAACTTAACTGATTATCGTGTTATTATTGGTTCCTTAGTATACCTAACAACTAGCGGACCTGATATAACTTATGTTGTAGGTGTATGCGCGAGATTTCGGGCGAATCCCAAGCGGAGTCATCTAGACTTAGCAAAGAAGATTGTCCATTACCTGACAGGAACACCTGATGTTGGGTTATGGTATCCTACTGATGATAATCATGAACTAACTGGTTATTCTGATGCAGATTATGCAGGATGTCGAATCGATAGAAAGTCAACGTCAGGAACATATTAGTACCTTAGCAGTAAGCTCATATCGTGGTTCTCAAAGAAACAGGACTCAGTAGCTACGTCCACTACTAAAGCTGAATATATGAATGTCGGAAGTTGTTGCACCCAGATACTGTGTTTTCGACAACAACTGAGAGATTACGACATGAATCTAGATGAAGTGCCAATTTACTGCGACAGTACCAGTGCAATTGCAATTACACAAAATCCAGTTCTACATACACGTTGAAGCACGTGGACATTAGACATCACTTCAACAGAGATCATGTTGAGAAGAAAGATATCAGGATGGAGAAAATCTACATTCATAAGCAAAGGGTTGACATACTGACAAAACCTCTAGTTGAAACCAGATTCAACGAAATCTTAGTAGAACTATGTCTTTTGGATCCTACTGAATCAATTCATTAAGATGATCCAAAGGGTATTGTGTAAGGGGGAACTTTCTCTCCGTACTGTTGAACTACTCAGCGTCTTCACAGTGTTACCAGTTGACGGTTATGAGTATTTATTCAGCATTTGCTGTTCAACATGTCATCGCATTTATTTCCCGCCATTAATGTTCGTAGCATGTCATTAAGCATATCGTTTTCATTAAACGCACGACATTCCATAATAGTGACTGGGGCGCATTAAATGCATGTCATTTCACCTTACCTTTTAGATGATAGAGATAATAGGTCGAGGTTATAGGTGGCAAGTAATCATAACCTCTTATAACATTTAATTTGAGCCGTCCACATTTCAA
Source organism: Lavandula angustifolia (assembly GCA_028984105.1). NCBI lineage: Eukaryota > Viridiplantae > Streptophyta > Magnoliopsida > Lamiales > Lamiaceae > Lavandula > Lavandula angustifolia. The sequence continues at coordinate 29,272,481 of CM054815.1, read as the reverse complement.
AATCAGTTTAATCTCAACCGAATGTTGAATAAACCGTTCATATTGAAATGGAATGTATATCCAATTGTATCTCCCATCAAAATACACTTTCGTCATTTTTGAACGATTGAGTGCTCAGCATATATCTTGCTTAAGAAATCTATCAACTTCTAGCACTAATCATTCGGTAAATCTTATAAACTGGTTCTGCTAATAACTGACTTACTCTATTTCCGAGTGCTAACGTTCATTTTGCAGATTCAGTTCCTCTTCAACAATGGCGACTCCCCCAAGTAATGAAGTCATGATTCCATCTAACATGCAGGAGATCATTGGCAACAGGAGAGTCTGGTTCGAACTAGTACTCACATTCAGATCCTGCGGTGTGGAATGCTAGGACGTATCTTTGACGCCCTTGAGGCTTCAGGCCATCAGATGTTATTATCTTCCGAGGCAGGTCATCGAGTTCTTCTTGAACCTCCGTCAAGATGACGATCTAAAGAACATTTCTTGCGTCAATTATCAGCAAGAAATGGGTAGCAACCAATGGATAGCGAAGATTGCAGACCTCAACGTTGCCGAGTATCTTCTTCAGAGTTTCGGTCTTCAAGACGAAGGGATATCTCCTATTGACTATAAGGAGCCATCCGTTAATCAGTACCTCTGCCAGTTTAATGGGCAAGAGGATAGTGTATTCAAAGCGGCTTTTCTGAAGAGTCAGCTGCTCCCTGAATAAGGGGCCTTGCATACATATTGAGTCATATACTGACCAGCTCAGCGGGATCCTTCGATCAACTCTCCCGGGTCAAGATTCAAATTATGATGGATATCATGGACGGTTTTTAGGACAACTGGAATGCCTTCTTCCGATCTGAATTCAAGGCACAACTTCTGAAATTTATTACCAAAGGTTTCAATTATTATCAAAGACTACTGCCATGGAAGAGTGGTTTTCGCAAACACGCTGCTGTTCGATAGAAAGAACATCAAATTCACTACTGCAGGAGCTACTGAGAAGTTCTTAGGGCGATGACAACATGACAAGCATCCTCTTACGATCTCTAAGGATCCCAACCCGACTCAGCAAAAGAAGCGGAAGATACTGAAGAAAATCAAACCTTCAGTTGTGATCCCTGAGACCGTCTCCTTTTAAGATTCGGAGTCCAAACAGGAGGACGTGACTCTGAAAGACAAGGTTAAGAGGATTCATTTAGAGGAGACTCGGCCAGATCTTCTTGCTTACTTACCTCAGACTGAGGTCTCCACATGCATCCCTACTTCAGTTCTGATAGCTCAGAGCCAAGCTACTGAATAGACAGCGAATGAGATTCCCGAGATCCTAGATCATGTGGATCTCGTGGACATCGCAGTCAGGGCGAGGGTTCAGATCCGTCTTAGATTCCTAGAGTGGGATCTCTTAGTTGAGGCGATCAACCTCAGGACAGTCACTGCACACTAATCCAAGAGGAGCAGACACTACGAGAGGAGATAGGTTATGGCCAGACTCTGATATAACTTCGATGGATGATCTTCGAGCCGCCATGCTTATGCTCTTGAGTCAGAAGGGGTAACCAGAACAGTCTACTCAGCCACCAACTCAGTTTGACTCTCACCCCGACTCTCCACCCAAGGATGCACATCAGGGAGGCTTTGAGGGAAAATCTCCCAGGGATGACTCACCACCTCCGCCTCCTCATCCTCCAGGCACAATCATCTCCATACTGTCTAAATCTCAGCCGAAGAAAAAGTCTCGATATCAAGCTACTGAGATTACAGACATCAGCACGACGTCCTTTAATAAGTGCATTAAGAGTCAAGCGCAAAAGAACCGTCTCCTAGCCACAGACGCGAATACCAAATGGAGTCAATTCACTTAGGCTCAAACTCAAACGCTTGGCACATTTTTTGTTGAAGTGCAAAGGATCAACACTCCTTTCAATCTTAATGCTAAAGAGATCCTCAACAAAGTACTTCAAGAGCAAAAAACCGATCTGAATGATCAATTTCAAACTATACTGCAATCACAGGCCAAACAATTCTCTGAAGATATGGCTACTGTGATGGATCGAGTCCTCAAAGCAGTTGAAGAGCGTAACAAGCACGCCACTGAAAGTGTAACCAAAGCACTAGTGGAACAACATAATCTATGCAAGCACATTGAGAAGGATGCTACAGACTCAGTTAATGGATAACTTCGACGGATCGAGGCTTCTACATCTGAAGTACTCACAGTTGTTAATGCTGAACATGACAAGCGATGGATCGCATACACTGACATAGCTGGAGACGTTGCAGCTAAGCTTGAATCCATCAGCATTTCACTAGAAGACCTTACAAGGAAGGTTATTGCCCTGGCTACGGTTATTGATGATGCCAAAAAGGGGGAAGGAAGTAGGAGTGAACGACTACTAACCCTCTTAAAGGCTGAAGAGGCAACAACAAGTAAGGCAGCTGAAAAAGCATCTTAAAAGACAGCTGAAAGTAAGGGGGAAGAAACTACTGAAAAGGGTTAAGGCTCAGGAGAGCTAGCTGACGAAGCTATAACTGTAGTGGCCAAATTGTTAGAAGGATTAAGTGAAGAAGAGCCACCACTCAGGTCAGCAGCCAATGGAAAAGCCCTTGCTCCCCCAAGTACTCCGAAAGCTAAAAAGCTGAAGTTCAGAACGCCAGAGGAGCAGATTGCATACGATGAAAAACTGGCGCGAGAATTTCAAAAGCAAGGCGAGAGGAAGCAAACTAAGGCCAAGAAAAGTATACAGATCAGATCTTCTGTTCCTACCAGAACAAGATCTGTAATGCATAGGCAATCCAGGTTAAATGCTCAAACTCCTCCTAAGTCCAAAGAATCTAAGAAGCCCGGAGCACCTAAGTCCAAACTAGCTGGACTGAGCGACTCAGAGACTCAGCAGCATATTCCATCTACTGAGCTCTCTAAGAGACAAGAAGCTGAACTGAAAGAGATATGAGATAGGTGTCAGAGAGGCATGGATATAACTGCTGAAGCCAGACAGATCAGAGAGGCTAGAGAAAGACTTCATAAAGCTTATCTAGAGGCTCTCAGACAGAGAACAGAGTGAGAAGCCAGAGAGAGAGTTCTTGAGAAGGATAAAAGTGTTCCTACTACTTCTAAGTTCTTTCAGAGGAAGGGAACCACGAAATGATATGAAGAGAATCCTTCACAAGAGGACTGATGAATGGGTTCCATGGAAATTAAATCAAAGATGGGAATAGTTGAAGATCGATTTCATCAAGAGATTCTACATCTGGAAGATATTTGTTGAACAAACTGATGCAGACGGAAAGTTTAAGGAAATTCTGATGAAAATTGATCCTCTTCTCTACGCTGAAATCCAAACCCTTCTAGATCAGTTAGGACATATTCTCAGAGCACCTGGAAATAGATCTTTGCCTCCTCCTCTCATGCATCAAGACAATATCTGTAAGAAGGAGATAGAGGAAGAAATTAATGATACCAGAAGAAGAAGATATCTGGATACGAATTTTGTTGAAGACATGGAAGAGATCAAGGCACTGAGGTACATAGTCTATTCATCCTATGGCCTTGAGCTTCCTGAGAAGAAGTCTGCTGATTATCTTCTAGCCTTAGTTGATAGAATTAGATTGTCTTGTAACTGTAATCATCTATAATCATATATGACATCTCTTTCTATTGGCCTTCGACAACTACTCATTGTCACTTAGCTTTGTTTTTATATTTCAACACTACTGATCACCTCAGTGATCAGATCACACACCCATATATCTGCTTACTTATCTATTTCTCTGTAGTTTAGTTGTTTTTACATCTTGTAGCGAGATATTGCTTGTAGCATGTCAAGGGTTAAATTGTAAGACTTCGGTCTTATGCTGTATAGCATCTATGTTGATTAGATAGTCAGCTTTGTTGATAGAGTTAGCATTGTTGTAAAGAGCTTTACTGCTCTATATTTGCTCTGATACTATTCTTAGATTAACTTGTAATAGGTGTTACCATAGTCAGTAGTAGTTGTTTGTAAAAGGTTTTGACATCATCAAATAGGGGGAAATTGTTGGGATGAGATTCAGTATGATAAGATTTGAAGATCCCAAAACCCCTAGCTGAATGATGAACCTTCGATATTGTAATAGCTTAGTTGAGTTCAGCTTGTTATGAACTCAGTAGGCTACAATTCAGTAGTTGTGCATTCAGTAGAAGATTCTGCACTCAGCCGAAGAACTCAGTATCGATGAAGTTAGTTGGACAGCTATCGACAAACTGAATCTGTGAAGGAATTCGAGCATGTGACTGCATTTATCAGACTAATGTCAATAGAGGATACATCAGTTAAAGGTCTGAGATTCAGAGAAAGTCAACTCATCATACCTTGGAGTTTGAACAAGCCTTACCTACTCTCATAAACTCAACCAATAAGGAGCCGACAACGTCCTACCTGCTCTGCCATAAAGCTGCTCATACATTGAAAAAGAGAAAATCTCTACAGTATCTCTACAACAACTTCAAATAAATATAGTCATTTTCCTTATCTTATTCAAAACGTGTCTAAACTCCCTCCAACGGATCTATTCACAAATCGAAAACTATAAATAGAGAAGAATCTTCATGCAGAAAGACACCGGGAGCACAAGCATTCAAGCTATCATACTCTAGCAAACTCGAAGCGAAACACAACAAAAAACTTGCTTATTTGAATATCATTTTAGTTCTTCTCTCTAAATATCCTTTAGTTCCCCTTCTCTATATAAGCATGCTCATTATAATATCAATAGCTTAGAACCTCGAAGGAGTTCATCTATTGAATTGTTCTTGTTGTAAGAATTCCTTAATTGGAGAAACTATAATCTTCAAGGTTGAGAATTGTAAAGTCACTATGACTATAAGTAGATATTTGTCATGCGTATAGATTAACTGAGACTTTCTCAGTATAAGCAAACAAGAACGAATCTGTCATGTGAACAAATCGACTGAGACTTGTTCAGTATATTTTAATTAAGAACTCGTGCTTAGTTCAGGATAGTGGACATAGGACCTACCGTGTCCGAACCACTTTAAAAACTGTTTGTGTTGATTTTAACGGTTGCATTGATAACTGTTCATTTTGTATAAAAAAATAGTTTTAATCAAACAACATAAAACAACTTTTCAACCGAGATGATTATATTAGGGCCTACACTTCCGCACACAACTTCTGTTGCTGAACTCTGTTTACTGATATAATTCAGTAAAACTGTACTCAGTAGAGGAATCTTTATCCACATGATCCAGAAAGCGTATTTGGCTAACTGACTAGTTCATTAACATTCTTCACTGCAGCTGACTTTCGCGTTTTGAGTTTAAAATTTGCATTCAGGTGTATTCACCCCCCCCCCACACTTGAAGCTCGTCTCCGAGCGGTGTTCTTTTTATCATCGTTATCTGCCTACAAGAGTATATTTCTTACCTCTGATAATCACTAGAGAGACCGGCCAGAATAGATCCATGTGGAGCAGCTGAAGGATTCTATCAGTAGAGGTTGACGAAATTGGCGAATTGCTGATTTGTTCTACTTTCCTTTCATGCATGCTTCACAATACTTCTGTCTTTTGAAGACTTCATTGGGCAGTCCTCTGACTTTAGCATCTCTTTCTAGTTTGTTCATTGTTTTGAAGTTCAGATAACTTAGTCTTCTATGCCACAGTCATGTTGTTCTATCATCTGACTTTGCGTGCGCTAGCAAGCAGGCTTCAGGTTTGGTGGTATTCCAATCTACATAATATATGTTTCTTCTCCGCGAGCCTGATAGCACAGTTTCTCCTATAGTTTTATCAAGAACATCATAAAAATCTGCGACAAAAGTCACTTTATTGGAGTTATCACAGATTTGACTTACTGAAAGGAGATTATGTTGAAGTCCTTCAACATATTTTACTCTGGGAACTATGGCATTTCCTATTCTTAGTGTTCCATATCCCCCTGTATATCCTTTGGAGTTCTCTCCAAACTCAATTCTGGCTCCTTTGTGTTGAACATAGTTGGTCATTAGATTCCTTTGATGCATCATGTGTCTTGAGAATCCACTGTCCACGATCCAAGGGTCCTTTTGCACCTACAAAATAAAAATAAATTCAGGTACCCTTCAGGTTCAGGTCTGGTCCTTAGAGGTTAGTAGATTTTGGAACCAAAATTTATCTAACAACCTTGGTGGTTTCAAATAGTTTCTTGCGCTTGTTGTCAATAATTCTCACTACTGGACTAGGAGATGCCGACTTCTTTATTTTTTGAGGTTCAGGTATTTGCTTCTTCTGAACCTTGGGGTTACTAATTCTGGGGTCATAGTAGTATGATCCATACTGAGTTGGATGTTTCTACTGAGAATGACCATACTGTTCGGCCCATCTAACCTTCTTGGTTCGCCCTGAGTTTGATCTGGGTGTTCTGGGACTTGAACATCTGGTCATCTTCTGGTTGCTTGGCTGAGATGCTTTCATTTTCTGTTTGTTCTTTGTCTCAGGGGTTATAGGTTTGGCACATTGAGTTCCCCAATGGACAAATCTGTCAGCCAACTTTTCCGAGCTTTTCTATTAAGAAATTGATGCTTCATGTGTATATCCAAGTCCTTCCTTTGTGAAGGATGATCTTTTTTATCTTAGCAAATTTTCAAGCTTCTCTTTAGCTCCTAGGTATTGCTCAGTCATTAAGGTTCTCCAAACCTCATCGCTTTTTTTCAGAGCTTCGTACTCAGCTCTAGATTGTGCAAGCTTATCCTTTAGACTATCAATTTCAATATCCTTCTCAGAGTTATCCTTGATCAGAACTGAGATCTAAGATTCTTGTTATTTAGACTTAGTCATAAGAGAATTGATCTCTTCCTTTTGTCTCAAGCAAAGTCCTTCAGACTCAGTAGAGACCTGACTACTCATTGAAAGTCTCTAATTTTCAGCTATCAGGAGTTCCAGCCTGAAGTGTCTTGTTGAACTGAGTGCTCATCTAAATTTGTTCCTCTAGAAGATCTTCATAGGCTAGAACCACATCTAATAGTTCTCCTGCAACAGAGGGGTATATGTTAGGATTTGAATTTACCTCAGCCTCTTCTCCAGCCATGAGACACAGTTTAGTCTGTTCTTCAACTTCGATTGCCATGAATACGGCTATATCATATGATGATTCCATGAATAGTTTTTCATCGCTTATGCAATCGGACAGTTTTCCAGCTATATAGGTTTGCCTATTTTTGATGAATTTGTTCCTTCTGGCTTGCCTTTCAGCTCTTTCAGCAACCGACAGCTCTCGACATTCATACTGGTAATGTCCCATCTTTTTGTAGTTGTAACAGCTTGAGCTCTTGCCTTCCTTTCTTGATGTCTCATTGTTTCTAGTGGAGGCAAACTCAGTGTTCTTGCATTCAGGTAGAGAATTAGATTCATCTTTCAGGTAATTGTTTTCTCTCTTACTTTCGTAGTTTTTTGAAGCTGTTTTCATCTTCTTGAGCTTGTCCTTCTCCTTCTGATACTTTACTGCAAGGAAGGCATACTTCTCAGCTTGATTATCAACAGTAAGCTTTATAGGCGTGATCCATTGGCAGTAAGCTTCCAGCTGATTGACTAGTGATTGAGGGACTAGCTCTAGGTGTGCTGACCGTTGCTTTATATGCGTGATCCATTGGCATATTAATGTCAGCACTGGGAGTATGCGAAAGACTGAACTCAAACTCCTCAGCTTTTAATTTTGAAGAGATATAGTCAAGAGTAACATAGCTTAGGTCAGTCCTTCGCAAACATTTAGCAAAAGCGTACCACTTGGGCCTAGTAAGAGCCCTTAAAATTATTATATTAGTCTCCTCATTGCTGAAGGATTTCCCGAGTCCGTTGATGATGTTGAATTGATTTGTGAATCTGACGTTGAAATCAACAATTGACTCTCCCGGAATCATTGGAAAGACTTCAAGCTTCTATAGCTCCAACTCCAGCTTGTTCTCCTTAATCTATGGAGTTCCTTGACTTAATACAACGAGAGCATCCCAGAGATTCTTTGTAATTTTGCAGTCGTGCACTCTTTCGAGGTATGAATCACTGATTGTAGTCAGTATTGCATTACGTGCAACTTGGTAAGGTTGTGCAACTTTCACTCTTCTGGTGTAAAGAGACTCTTGTCCTTTGGAACCTTTTCACCGGTTCTGGCGCCTATTACTGCCACAGCTACATATTCTACACTATCGACCATGGGCTCCAGGACATCCTTCATCTTGTCATGCAGCAACGTTAAGTAGGGGTGTGCAAGAAATCCGTCCAACCGCCTCCGCCCGCTTGACCCGCCCGTTGTAAATCGTAACCGTTATTTATTTTTTTGAGAAATTAACCGCGGATCAATTTTTATCAAACCGCCACCGAGGCGGGTGCGTGGCGGTTTTTGGGTGGCGGTTAACCGACCCGCCCACCTCCTTAAATCTTTTTTTAGCTTTCAAATTTTTAATTTTACTAGTAGGCTATATTGTCTATTCTTTTAGGCAAGTAGTACACTCTTTCAAAATAATTTAGTGACTTATAAAGTATTTGTATTGGCCTAACATAAATTATATTAAAATTTGATTTCATAAATATTTTAATTAATTTAATAAATGTTATTACAAGTAAGAAATGGGTAAATGTTATTCAGTATTCACGATAAAAGAGATGCAAACTACTGAAAACGAGAGAGGAAAAGGGACAGCAAAACGAAATGTCATTGTTTGTGAAATCAATCATGGAGATAATTAGGAGAGAAAAGCTGCGTTTTATGCAGAGAGAGAGAGGCGGCTACTGAATTCGGACAAATTTAGATTTGGGGGAAGTTAGGGTTTATGATCCGACTTGCTACATACGTATTGCAAAAGCCCAGTCGGATTTATGTGGTTTGAGCCTTGAGGCATCCGCAAGAATGTATTATCTAAAATGCAGATGGTTGCATTCCTTTTGAAATTATGTTTTGTATGTAGAACTTGGTTTCCTTAACTTATATTGTTATTTGTATATCTTATGAACAAATGAGTTGTAGCCTTCCGATATTATTATCTCGGAAGAATGTGATCTCTTACTATTTAACCCGCAAACTGCCCGCTAACCGCTTCACCCGAACCGCTACGGTTTGGAGAAATAAAAACCCGCCATGATTTGTATATTCGTAAAACCGCCCACATGTAGATTGGTTAGTTTTTACACCCAAACCCGTCCGAACCCGCCCGCGCACACCCCTAACGTTAAGTATGCATTTATTCTTACACACCACACCACATAGTTTCTACTGAAAACATGGGTACTGTCCTTATACCTAAAATGTTAGTCATATTGAAGATATGGTATAGGATGCCATGAAAGATATGCAAGTGCAGAGAGAACGGTTTTTAAGATCTGTTCGAGTAGACCACTGTATTCAGAAAATGATGATCAAAAGAACACTGCTCTGATACCAATTGTTGGTCGAGAGACGAGCCTTCAGTTGTACAGGGGGGCGGTGAATACACTGGAGTGTAAATTTCAACTGAAACGCGAAGGTCAGTATCTACTGAATTGTGCTACTAAACAAGTCAGTTAGCCAAATAAGCTTTCTCGATTTCGTGGGCTGAGCGTATTTGTATGCTGAGTCCTATCTACTGACTTCAGTCAGTGAACAATAATTCAATATAAGATAGAGTGCGGAAGTTTAGGCCAAAAATAATTTTCATCTCAATTGAAAACATGTTTTATGCTGAGTGTGATTTTTAAAGTTCAGTTGTATGCAGTATGAACACTTAATAAATGAAACAGTAAATCAACACAAGTAGTGTTTAAAGTGGTCCGGATACGCTGCATGCTACGTCCACTGTAGGGATATGAGTCAGTGGTCAGGGGACTACTGTTAGGGGGATATGTAGGATAAGAGTCAGTAGATGTTTCTAAATCGCAAGATATGTAAAGACTACTGATAAAGGGGGAAATTAAAAGTTGAATTAGTGATTCGAGGTAAATTATTTGGAGATGATTCAGTATCTCTGCGTGTGATAAATTGTGGAAACTGAGTAATTATAAAGAGGAATAGAAGATACCAAAACCCCTGTCCTTACCCTTGAGTGTGTGATGAACCGACATGATGTAATAGGCTAGAGCTGAGTTGATCTTTCTACAATATTTTGTCTAAGTACTGTAAGGGGTAAATTATTGGACTAAACTTCAGTAGAGAAGTTACGGTTCTAGAACCCCACCTCTGTCATAGGTTCAGTGTTTGTCTTCGAGTCATCAGCTAGAAGCACTCAATAGAACATCACTCTTTAACCGACTCAAATAGAAGACTCAGTAGGATCAGGTCTGTTGGACCCTACTGACTCCAGTCAGTAAGTGGATTCAGGAGAGGATCATTCAGTAAGGGGGAATGTTCACTCTTAGTATTGAGTAAAATCAGTACGTAGAGACTCAGCAACCATCTAGACGAGGTATAAGCTGACTACGATGTTCAGCTGACAGGTTTGCGTATCTCTACTCAGTAGCCAATAGAACAGTTCTGTGCATTTATGACTCAGATTTAGCTTCGTATTCCATACCTTAGAAAATGTCATTTAATATTAACGATTTACATTTAATACACGATATTCTATGTAAAAGCATGCTGAACTCTGCAACGCATTAAATGCATGTCGTATCAAGTTACTTCTTTGGCTATATACAACTGTATTTTGATTTAGGTGGCTAGTATGATCATTGCCTATTTTATAAAACTTAATCCTAGCCGTCCATCTCAAAAAGCGCATTCAAATTGAACCATTGATATTTAACTATTTATCTTCCTTAAGATATATATACATGTTCAAATGTTTGAAACCGTCATTTCTACTTTGCAAATATCCTGAGAACCCTAGATTTTCTGAGAATATCTCCAACTCCGTTACAAAAACCTATCTTTTAAAACTGCTCAGAAAAATCTTTGGTAACTTTTAATGATCATTCAGTACCATATACGTCTATTTTTCTTATATTTTATTGGATACTGATATATACTGTGTTTGAAGATTACTAAAATAACAGGAAACGTTGTGTATGCTCCGATTGATATGCAAGAGATCCTTGAGAAGGATCGGGTCCGGTGTGAACCAGTTATGGAGTTCGATTCCTGCGACTTTGATTATATGGAGAAATCTTCTATGCCCTCCGCGAAACTGGGCTTGAAGGTTTTCTGACGAGGAAGCTGACATTCTTTCTCCCGTGTTAAGTAGCATATGTCTACCTGAATTCGCACTCAGTAGTCGGAGACATCCGAGGCCATTTCGTCGTTCATTCAGTAGGCGACCCCTCGCGTACTGCTATTGAGGTCAAGCAGATGTCCATCCGCGAAGCTCTCCAGAAAAGCTTCAACTTACCCAACAAAGGATTCACCACTGTGGTATACAAGGATGATCTATGGATGAATACCTGACGAAATTTTGTGGGAAGACGACGACCTTCAGAGCCGCATTTCCTAAGAATGCCATGCTCCCACAATACAGAGCCCTAGCCTACGTAGTGACTCAGCTTCTGACAAGTCAGGCTGGCTACTTCGATCAAGTTTCAAGGCCTAAAATCCAGCTGATGATGGCCATACATGACAGAGCGAAGATTAATTGGACGGAATTCTTCCTTAAAGAATTCATGACGCAGTTAGCAAAGTTCGACAAGTCAACCAGACGGCTAAGCATCAAAGTGAAGCTTCTGTATGGTCTGAAGCTTTCCGTAATGATCGAAGACTTCTGCGGATCGGACAACATAAACTTTGCTAACAAGCAGTATTTTAACGTGAAGAAGGTCCGATTCCAGAACAGGACAGCGGCCCTTCAACAGATCAGCTCAGGGCCCGCTGATCCCAAGACCGGGACTCAGAAGACCTCCACTCCAACTAAGAAGAGGTCCCCTCCCAAATCTACTCCTAAGGCGCCGACCAAGAAGCTGAAGAAAGTCAGTGAGGTCGTCTCGGAGGCAGAGCCTGAGGCAGTTGTTACTGAGCCTTCTCTGCAACTGAGGGATGAAACTGAGTCAACAGAGAAGACACCATCAGTGGGGAAGGTCGTCTCCACTGAGCGTGGTGAAACCGTGGACCAAGGGGTCCAAGCTGAAGATGTCCAAACTATGGAAAGCCCCTTGGATGTTCCACCACTCAACAGCATACCATCTGCTGAGAAATAGCCGTCTCCGATAGAAGTAGAAGACTCGGAGACAGCCTCAGAATCAGAATCGATCGGGATGGAGGCCTCAGCTCTCAAATCACGAGCCTCCCGAGAGATATCTGAACTGATTCCGGAGATCGCCAGCCACAACGATTTGGTACTACTTCCAAGGCAGGCGAGACTCCACATGCTGATCAGATTCCAGCAGTGGCACAACCTAAAACGACTTATCATCCACCACTCCTGCGAACAACTTCATGAGGAGGAGCTGATTATTAGGGGGAAGATTGGCTGCTCAGAGCCATCTAACCTCGGAACCCTTCAAGACCTGAGGGCCGCGATGCTGGCTATGCTGAATGATAGACAACTAGTCTCAGCATCTAGCCCCTCAGACAGGTCTGACCCCGACGGTCAGGACCCATCCCGTAATTCAGGCCCTAAGAAGCCTGATGAGGGATCTCAACTGGACAAGGATGCTCCAACATCCACTGCTAAACCACCACTCAGCATCCTTGGTCCAGGACAGTCGGCGGCTGGTACTTCGAAGGCAGCTGAACCCTCTCAGGTCCTTCTTGAATCTATCTTCGAAGTAGCGCCCAGCCCGAAGAGCCGACGATCAAAGTCAGTGGCCAGGGCCCTGAGGAGTCAAGGTATTCAGAACCGACTCCTCGCCCGCGCCGTCTATAAGACGTGGAGGCAGACCACCTAGGCCCATAGCGCAGAGATTCAGGGGCTAAGGACATCCATCCAGAACTCGCCCGCCCCTGACTTCTCCACCATTATTTCTAAAGCGCTAGCCACACAAAGGGCTGACTTTGAGGAACAACTGAAGATGATTCAGGCTGGCCAGACTCAATTGCTGAAAGACTATAAGGCCGCACAGATAGCACATACTGAATCCATCACCTCTATCTCTCAAGCCGCAGATCTCAGACTCCAATCTATCCAGAAGGCGATCGAAGAGAGACTGGAGAAACAGCTGAAAGAATTCTAGACAGCAGCCGATGTCTCCCAAAAGAAATACAGTGCTCAGTTCACTGAGGAGAGGAACGAGTTGCATGAAAAGCTGACCAAGCTACACAAAAGCCTAGATGATCTAGCTGAAGCTTACAAACGTCTGGAAAGCAAGGTATCAGTTCAACCCCCAATGCAATTTGCTGATGCCAAAAAGGGGGAAGGAATAAGAGAAGGAAAATCAACAAAGGAACTGGTACTGAAAGCTCCAAAGAGAGCAAGGTCAGTGGCAGGGGAAACTCAAACTCAGACATCTGCCCCCACTAGACCTACTCAGACTGGCGAGGCCCAGGGTGTCTCAACAGCAGGAGTTGTAGTGCCTGCTGAGACTGGCTCAAGCGGCTCAAGAGCCAAGGAAGTCGCGACTCAGGCAACCCAAACACCCTCTGACATTATCAAAGAGGTTGCTGAGTACGCTGATGAGGAGTCAGAAGAGGAAGAAGCTCCTCTACCTCCTCCAGTTGCCGGGAAAGGCAAGAAGGTTCTGAAGTTTCCTACCTCTCCCGCCAAGAAGAAAGGACCCAGGAGGTATATTACTCTGGAGGAGGAAGCTCAGATAGCAGCTGACGAAAAGTTAGCAAGAGAAATAGCTGAAGCTGAAGCTGCGAACAAGCCTAAGAAGAAGCCTGCTAAAGGCAAGACAAAGGCTCCAGCTGAAGGCAAAAAGACTGGACCTAGGCTGCCTCCTCGAACACTGAAGCTCAGCGATGAAGCTGATAAAGAAAAAGAGAAGGAGAAGCAGCAGCAACAGCAGGCTACTGGACAGCAGGGTACTTCAAAGGAAGAAGAAGAACAGCTTCACAAGCCCTCCTATGTTGCCTCGAAAGAACAAGAACAAGAAATGGAAGAGATATGGGCTCAGATGGAGAGGTACTTGAACAGAGGAGAAGAGGCCAGACAGATTGAAGCAGTCAGAGAAAGGCTCAGGCTAGTAGATCTTGAAGCTCTAAGGCTGAAAGCTGAACAAGAAGCGAGTCATAGGATTCCTAAGAAAGATGACATCCCGTACAGATACAGAAAGTTCAGGAAGCCTGTTGATCTCAATATCCATAGATGGCCGAGAGTTGATGAGTGGATGCCGTGGGAAGTTACTCAGAGGTGGGAGTCGCTGAAAGTTGAATTTATCAAGATAAATTATTTCTGGAGGTTCTGGGCTGAAAAGCACAAATCAGTAGCCTTTGCTGAATGGGTCATGAGAGCAGACTTAGAGATGTATGCCAGACTTCAAAAGGCTGTCAAAGACAAAGTAGATGTAAGAGTACCTGCCCCCAGAATCTTGCCGCTCCTACTGAGATTAGACGGCTCTGTTCATTATGGAGTGATTGAGAAGGAAGTGAAGGATGCTGCTGAAGCCAAATTCTTAGATGAAGAAGACCCAGCTGACTTCGCTGAGATTCTAAAGCTGAGGAAGGTCACTTATCGGATGTGTGGACTGCCTCTTCCTGAAACCCAATCAAAGGACTTCAAAGACAGGATTAAGCGGTTTAGATGACTATCTTGCTTTTGTATTTCTCTGTATGTTTCTTTTGCTCTTCTTAGTATAGCAGATGATGTAACTGTACTGAATTTCTTCAATATCTATAAAACATCTCTGTTAATGGCTCTAACAATTCCTTATTTTCTAAATAGCCTTGTTTGTTTATGCTTAACACTCAAAATCACTGATGTGATTACTGACTCACACACTCACTATTATTATATATTGTCAGATTTTGCTTAGCTAGATTCAGATAGAGTGCTTAGTCTTTGGGGAAATTTGTTGTTAGAAAGGGGGAAAATGCTGATTAGATTCTGTATAGGTTCTATCATTTCTTCCCTGATCCCCTCAGTAGTCTAGGACTTGAAGAACAACTCCACTGATCCTACTTGTAATATTTGTAAGGAGCTCTGTTTCTGATAATTCATATTGTTAGGTTTTGGCATCATGAAATAGGGGAAAAATGATGGGTGATGATTCAGTCCCGAACAACAGCACAAAATATTGGGAGATGATTTAGTCTTCTCAGTTGAGAACTAACTCAGTAGCCCTGTGCTCTGAAAACTTACTGAATATTTGAAGATCCCAAAACTCTATCTTAATTGATGAACCATTCAGTTGTAACTTGTTCTGTCTCTGAGGTTTCAGACTCAGTAGACACTCTGCATCTGGTTCAGGCTCTCAGTTGATTACCTGCCTCAGCACCGGAAGTAGAAGACTCAGTAGTACTTGACTCAGCAGGAGCAGTATACTGAAAGGAGTCAGTAGAACTGAACTCAGCACAAGTAGTTCACTGAACTCAGAGCTGATCTTCAGTAGAGCCGACTCAGCAGGAGCATGCTACTGATTCAGAGATCAGACTCAGCAACGGCCAAACAGTCTTCTAACTGTCAGATTCTTTTAAAGTCAAATCAGCAGAGTCAATACGAGGAAAAGAAGTCAGCTTCAGATCTCCATGAAGTCTATTATGTCTCAACCACTTTTCTAAACCTTGACCAATGAAAAGCAGCCACCTGTCCTATATCTGTTAAAGCTGCAAGTCAACAACTTTCCAGAAATGGAGGGAAAGGACACTGCTACCATACTTCGAAAGAGTCGTTAGCTACCCAAAAGAGAGGACAAAGGATCGTCGTCTCCAACGGATCTATCCTAATCTCTGCTCTATAAATAGAGGGATAAAATCAAATTGAAGCTCATCTAGAAACCAAGAACACACAGAGCATTCAGAGAACAAATCATAAAAACGACCTAAGTCTTCCGCAAGTAATTCAAAGAAACAATCTCCGGCGAAAGACTACATTTCTGCTCATAGGGAACCAAGCTAAATTAGAATTATACAGCCTCAAGTATACAAGCGACTGAACACGAACCCAAAGTTTATACTTAGTTGTTCGTCGCTCTAGAAGCCACCTTCTTGTTCACTATCCCTCTAACCTAAGCTCAAACGTTTAAATCTATAGATTAGACGAAGGAGTTCACTTCTAAACTGATCCTTATTGTAAATGACTCCTTCACTGTTGGAGAGTTTTTCAAACACTTAGTTTGATACCTTATAAACTGAGACTTGCTCAGTAAAAATCTTAAGACCAGTGTTTGTCCAATGTACAAACCGACTGAGACTGTCTCAGTATAATAAATAGCCTCCTGATATTTCGGGACAGTGGACGTAGGATTGTTGGATCTGAACCACTTTAAAAATCGCTGTGTTCTGTGTTCTTTATTTTACTGTTGCATTGATTTACTGTGCATACTGAAAACATCTTTTAAATCATTCAACTGAGTTTCAGAAAACTTAATCTACTGCACTAATCTACTGAAACTGTTTTGATAAAAATGTTTTCCTAACTCAACTGAATTTGGACCTACACATTTCCGCACTACTGAACTCTAATCTGAACGGTACTGAATTCTGACTCCAGTCAGCTAGCAGGCCTCAGTAGAGTCAGTCACTCTGCCACGCGATTCAGAACAGCTTATCTGGTCTGGTGAACTTGTTCAGTACGACACTCTCCTGAAAAGGACTATTCGCATTTTAAGTTGAGAAATCGGTTTTCAGGTGTATTCACCCCCCCCCCCTACACCTGAACGTACACTCGAGACCAACAAAGTATAATAATAACTTTATATGTTACACATGGTTCAAGGGAATTATGAAAATATAAATGTATTTCAGACGCATACTTTAACTTGTATGAAAAACAAGAAAGATATGTTGTGAATTTTAGTTGGGTTGGAGCAATTTATGAAAATTCTCAAGATTTTCTAGAGTGATAAAGAATATGTGATGCAAGCTAGTGTTCTCAAGCACTAAATGAACACTTGGAACAACTTATGCCTTCCCGGTTCTGGCTTAAAATTTTGATTTTAGTGTTCGAAAACACCAGCTTTCAGCCAAACATCTCTCTTAATGTAGGTGAATACACCTAAGTACAAGTCTTAACTCAAACTCAAAAATCAGTCTTGTATTGAGTTTACTTGCTGAATAAATTCAACTTGCCAAGAAAGCTTTCTAGTCACGTGGGCGAGTGATACAAGGTATACTAAATACTCGTTTACTAACCGAAGTCGCAGACAAGTGGTTCAAGAAGAGAAGTTGTGCGAGTAGTGTAGGCCCGATTTTAATCATATCTTCTGAAAAACCTTTACTAAAAACTATTTCAGTTTAAGCTTGTGCGTATTTTAAGAGGTTTTAATGAAAATCCAGACTTGAATGGTATTTCAAAATAATTTGTATGCAGGGTGAACAGTAAGCAATGTCACAATAAAAGACACACAGACTTTTAGAGTGGTATGGATATGCAAGATCCTACATCCACTTTCTTGTTTCCAAGAGGGGCTTGATTGGATTATAATGAGCAAGTCTCGGTCGATCCGCGCACAAGACAGATCTCGACTAATTATAGTCCTATTGACTTTACAAGGATTTCAAAGTCGAGGGTTTTTCTAAGTATGAAGGAGTTCTTATAATAATAATAGTTCAGAAATGAATTGTTGGTCCCGAGTCAAACGTTCAGGTGTAGGGCGGGTGAATACACCTGAAAACCTTTTTCTCAAACTTGAACGCGAATAGTCCGATTACGGAGATTGTCTACTGAATGAATTCAGTAGACCAGAAAAGCTATTTTAGATCACGTGGACAAAGTGACTGACTATACTGACATCTGCTAGCTGATTAATGTCAGAATTCACCGTTCAGTAGAATTTCAGTAGCGTGCGCAATTGTGTAGGCCCGATTTTGTTTGGTTTGAAAACGTTATTAATTAAAACTGTTTCAGTATATTAGTGCACTCAGTTAATCTTTTTACTGAAACTCTATTGAATGATTTTGTAAATATGTTTCTAAATGAATGGTAAATTAATGCAACAGTAAAAAATGACACAGCGACTTTTAAAGTGGTTCGGATATCCAAAATCCTACGTTCACTGTCCTGAACAAGGCAGGAGGCTATTTTATTAAACTGAGTTAGTCTCAGTCGGTTTGTACATAGGACAAACACAGCCTTGTGATTATACTGAGCAAGTCGCAGTTTACAAAGTCAAACAAAATATGTTTGAACCATTCTCCAATGATGAAGGAGTTCTTATCAATAAGAATAGTTCAAGAGATGAACTTCTTCGGTTCTAAGCTATAGATAGATTATTTGAGCTTAGGTTAGAGGGAAAAGGAACAAGAAAGGGCTTCTAGAATGAAGAACAGTGAGGAATAATCTCTCTGGATTCATGTTGTTTGACTTGGATGCTAGAGGCTTTGATTCTATGAGAGCTTGGGTTCCCTAGAGCAGTATCAGTGCTTTTCGGGGTTGGTTGTTTTCTCTACAATTCATCGCGGAAAGCTTGAGCCCTTGTTTGCTTGATGCTCTGTTCTTATCTCGTATGTTCTCTCTCTTCAACGATTTGATTTTCCCTCTATTTATAGAGGTGAGCTATGGATAGATCCGTTGGAGACGAACTGTCCACGTGTCACTCTATTTGGGTAGTTAACGACTCTATTGAAATCGTGCAGAGTCCACTATTTTTTTTCAGGAAAGTGGTTGACTTGCAACTTTTACTAGTTACTTTAACAGCTGGCTGCTTGTCATTGGTCGAGGTGTAGAAATATGTTGAGACATTCAGACTTCAAGGCAGTTACTGAAGCTGACTTCTCTGATGTGTACGACCTCGGACAACTCTACTAATTTATTCTTTGAAGACCACTGACAGTTAAGAACACTGTCAGGCTGTTGCTGAGTCTGACTAGGGGTTCAGTAGTATACTCCTACTGAGTTCAACTCTATTGAAGGTCGACTCTGAGTTCAGTAAACTGCTCATGCTGAGTTCAGTTCTACTGACTCCTGAAAACCTTTCAGTATGCTGCTCTTGCTAAGTCCAGCACTACTGAATCTTTATTTCATGGAACAGAGGTGGATAGTCTATTGAGGTTCAGCAGACCGAACTTTTGAGCCTGGGATCATGATTAAATCAAGTCTACTGAGTGTGAAACTCTTAGAGACCAAGGCGTTACAAATACAAAAGACTGGTTCATCAATCAACGTAGGGTTTTGGGACCAGCCAAATCTTCTAAACATTCTACTGCTGAATCATCTCCCAACATGAACTCCTTCGGATTCTCAGCTTGTGATCTAACAGTGTTGGCTTAAGAAATAGAGAATGAGAACTAGAATACTCTAGAGAGAAGAACTATATCAAATACTATTGGTTTTAGAGTTCTTCTTTGTTGGTCCAGAGACGAGTCTTCAGGTGTGGTAGGGGCGTGGGGGGGGGGGTCAATACCCCCGAGTCCAAGTTTTAACTCAAACGCAAAAGTTAGTATACTGAAGTTGCTTACTAAAAGGATATAGCTTGCCAAATAAACTTTCTGATTGAAGCTACTGAATACTGCTCACTGACTGAGTTCAGTAGACAAGCGACTCAGTATGAGAAATTGTGCGAAATTGTGTAGACCCGATTTTAATCGTCTCTTCTGAAAAACGTTAATTACTAAAAAAAGTTTCAGTTTATGCCTATGCGTGTTTTAAACAATTTTACTGAAAATCCACTTTTAATGGTTTTTTTCAAAGCAGTTTGAATGCAGGATAAACACTAAGCAATAAAATAATAAAGTGACATACGAAATTTTTAAAGTGGTTCGGATACACAAGATCCTACGTTCACTTTCCTATTTTTGGAGGTCTTGATTAGATTATACTGAGCAAGTCTCAGTGGATCCGTGCACAAGATCGATCACTAGTTATAGTCCTTATTGGCTGGACGATAACCGATATCATCGGAATAGTCCGGATGTTTGCATGCATTACATCTTATTGGAGCTGGATAGTAAGCCAAACCGAGACTCGCAAAGGAAGCTAAATCCCAACATGTGTGAAGTTTGTTTGAAAGAGATTTTGAAGTCTTGATTTGAGATTTATGTACCCGATCTCGGACAGGAAATGGGTCAGCCCGGTACATGTTGTACTAAAGAAACCATGTTTTTAAGATGTTGAGAATGAGAAGAATGAGTTGGTACCAATGAAGTTGGTGACCGGATTGAGATGACTATAGGAAATTGAACATGGCAACGAGAAAAGATCATTTTCCTTTGTCGTTCATTGATGAGATGCTTGAGAGACTTGCCCGTGAATCCTACTTATATTTTCTTGATGGATACAACTAATATTTTCAGATTTATGTTAACAAGGATGATCAAGAAAATACCACATTTATATGTTCGTCTGGTACTTATGTTTGTCGTCGCATGCCTTCTGGATTGTGTAACGCTCCCAGAACTTTCCACAGTTGCATGATGAGTATTTTCTCGTATCTTACTAAAAATTGCATCATAGTATTTATGGACGATTTCATTATATATGGAGATTCTTTTGATCGATATCTTGAAAATCTGGATGTGGTTGTAAGAAGATGCGTTGAAAAGAACTTGGTTTTTAATTATGAAAAGTGTCATTTCATGGTAAGGGAAGGAATTATTCTTGGACATGTCATATCCGAAAGAGGGATCCAAGTTGATAAGGCGAAAGTTGACTTGATTGCCCTATTGTCTTATCCAACTAATGTTAATGAGATTCGAGGATTTTTAGGTCATGCTGGATTTTACCAAAGATTCATTTAGGACTTTGCAAACAGTGCTCAACCTTTAGCAATGTTACTTCAGCAGGACGTTCCGTTTATCCTAGTTGATGATTGCAAGAAAGCTTTCAATCTTCTCAAGAAAAATTGGTCACCGCTCCTTTTCAGCAAGCTCCGAATTGGAAACTTTCATTTGACCTTATGTGTAATGCAAGTTACTATGTTGTTGGATCCGTACTTGCACCAAAAAATAAAAAGGCTAGTCATGCTATATGATGTGCCTCGAAGACGCTCAATCCTACCCAATGCAATTACATTACTACGAAAAATGAGCTACTCCCAATTGTCTTTGCATTTGACAAGGTTTGCTCATCCTTGCTTGGATCAAAGGTAATCGTCTACACTGATCATGCTACCGTGAAACATCTACTCGCGAAGAAGGAAACAAAATCAAATCTTATACGCTCGATTTTGTTATTATAAGAATTTGATTGGGAAGTGAGGGATAAGAAGGGAGCTAATAATAATGTAGTTGATTTCGTATCACAACAACCATACTTTAATTGTTGCTCCTGAAGTAGCACAATTAATATTCTTGAAGAATATTATATATTCCTAAAGAACAATGTACATTTAAAGGTATGTTATAATTTAAAGTGTTACCTAATTACATGGAGCGGTAGCAAGAGCTTCGGTACATCTCAAAAATTTGCAATTTATTCTATGCTTGACAACTGCATTATCAATATTCTATTGTGGCTTAATTTCTTTTTAAGAATAAATGTGAGATCCGATAGATCTCAAAATTTGCAATTTATTGACTTCATTTATATTGAATAAAACTAAATTGTTGCTCTGGAATTATCACAATTAGAATCCTTAAGAATGACCATATTGTGATAGTAACATTACTATCACATGTTTGTGGAAATACCTCAAATATAATATTTTTATATACTATTTAACTTTTGTTCCTGAAGTACATCATTTATATTCTAGAAGAATATTAAATGATCTTAAAGAACAACTCGTAATTTCGATGATATATGTTATTCCTAAAAGAAAAATTTTATTTATGTCTTGTTGACATTAATACACTCTTGATATCGATGTTCATCTGTCAATAAGGGGGCATGAGTGAGACAATAGAAATGAAGCATCCCAGCTGGATTGCGTAAAGATATTAAATTGCTTATCCCTAAAGCTCGATACTAGTAGATACATCTTAAACTGTAAGATTTTAAAATCTAGTGCATCGAACATTATTAAAAGCTCAAAAAGAACTTGTGTCATTCTATCAAATGATACTAAAGTAACTATTGAACATACCTTTTACTCTAGTAAGTCTAGAAGACACTTACTATTTTTTAAAATATCTGCTGCAATGGATATCAAATTGAAATAATATACGATGACTGTGATTCTTTTGTATTCGGCCAGAAGCAAACAAAAGAAAACTTCTTATGCTACCATCTTAAATGAATTACACATTTTTTGAAAACAAGTGAAACAAACCATGTCATGAACTGGAAGTTCAAAGAGCTTTATGCTTTGACATGATATGTTTGGACATCTGCGAGCAACTATCATACGCAACATAATTCAAAAATCCTATGTGCGCAACATAGAGATCCCGAACAATCTTTTAATAAAAGAATTTCAATGATTTGCTTCAATTCTAGAAGAAATTCAACACTTGTAAGAATTACAAGTTAAAATACTATAAAGCTCAATTTCCTCAAGAATATTTGTCTTGATAATGCTAGTGAGTCTCTTAAAACTTTAAGTTCCTCTTGAAGATCATTTAATATGGCTTTGTGATTGAGATTAAACACTCTATATTTCTGGTTAATGTTAAAACTTATTTCCTTCAAAAATGAATAGCTATTGCGAGAAGAACACGATATTGAATACTACTCCCTTCGTCCCATTGATAATGGTCTCTTGGCTTTCCGGCAGGCAATTAAGAAAGTAGAGTAAATGATAAAGTAAGAGAGAGAAGATGAGTGAGATAGTGAGAGAGTGAATGATAAAGTATGTGTGAGAAATAATAATATATAAGAGAATGTAGTACTTTTTTTTTGAAATGGACCATTTCAAATGGGACAAACTGAAAAGAAAAAAGAGTCATTATTGCTAAAATATAATTTGGGAAAATGTAAAGTATATTTCTGATCTGCATTTCTCATATTTATACAAAGATGAGGCGGTGGCTTTACGTATCTTGTACGTTTCTCTCTCTCTCCCTAACTAACTTTCTTAACAAACTCACTAACCACCTCTATTAACTAACGCACTTAGTTAATTAATAAATTTAGAATTAATCTCAATATTCCCTAAACTACTTCTATCCCGGCTGTACTGGGAGTTGATGGAGAAGGTTTTGAAACCGTGCAATTGGAAGAGGCTTTGTGAGGATGTCGGCAAGCTGACTCTGAGAAGGGACATACTGCACGTCCAACTTATACCGAAGTGTTTCACACGTCGAGTTCAATGTGTTTCGTGCGGGCATGATTGACCGTATTTTACGCGATGGCTGAGGCGCTTTGGTTATCACACCATAGTGTCGGTTTGAGAGATAGACTAAAACCAAGCACTGTAAGAAGAGATTTTATCCAGATAATCTCCACAGCTGCTTCTGCTAAGGCTCTATATTCAAACTCAGAACTGCTTCTGGATACAACCCGTTGTTTGCGAGAGCTCCATGATATGAGATTTAGTCCAAGAAAAATGCAGTAGCCTCCTGTGGACCTACGGTCATCGCTACAACTGGCCCAATCCGCATCCTAAAAACTAGTAAGTTGAAGAGTGGAACCAGCTGTGAATAGAAGTCCTTGGTTTATGGTGCCTTTAAGATATCGAAGAACCCGTTTGCATGCTTTCTAGTGAGATTCAGTTGGGGATTTGAGATATTGACTCAGCTTATTGACCATGAAGGCTATATCTGGTCTTGTTAAAGTTAGATACTGAAGGCCCCCTACTAGAATTGTGTATAGTGTTGGATCACCAAAAGCTGGACTATCGGAAATAGCTAGTTTCTGTCCAGAATCATAAGGTGAAGGAACTGGATTGCTCTCTAGAGGATTGGCCTTACCGAGTAGACCCCTGATGTATTTAGCTTGATGCTGCAAAGCAGAGGTGGTGGAGGATCTCTGTACCTGAACTCCAAGGAAATAGCTGACTTCACCAAGTGTTTTCAATGCAAACTCCCTAGATAAACCAATTATGACTGACTGAATGAGGGTGGGATCTTCCCTAGTAACCAAAATGTCATCAACATATATTAGTAAGATGATGAGTTTCCCTTTAACACGAGCATAGAACAGTGAGTGATCTGAGGCACTAAATTTGAAACCTGATTGTAGGAGATAGTTTTTCAGCCTTTCATACCAGGCCCTTAGCGCATGCTTGAGACCATAGAGAGATCTCTTGAGCTTGCAAACAAAACCAGGCTAACTTGGATCAGAGAAACCATAAGGTTGTTTCATGTATACCGGCTCAGTTAGGATTCCATTTAAGAATACATTATTAATATCAATATGCTGAATAGGCCAACTGAGAGTGAGAGTAAGAGAAAACACCAACCGTATGGAGACTGGTTTTACCACTGGACTAAAGGTTTCCTGAAAATCAATTCCAGCCCTTTGTTGAAAGCCTTTTGCAACTAACCTTGCTTTGAGCCTGTCAACTGAACCATCCGCACAAGTCTTTATTTTGTAAATCCCTTTGCATTGTATGAGATTCATCTCTGGCATAGGAGGCTCCAATTCCCAAGTCTGGTTCCTGAGTAAGGCCTCATATTCCTCTGTCATGGCTTTAACCCACAACGGATTGGCCAAGGCTTCATGATCTGAAAGGGATTCTATAAGGGTGGTAGAAATGGGAGATTGTACAATAGCAGCATTTAGTTTTTGCTTATGAATCCCCTTCTTGGCTTTGGTCATCATGGGATAAGTATTTTGGGAGGGACCAGGAGCTGAATTAGAAGAAGAGGAGGAGGTTAAGGAGTCAGAACTAGGAGGAGTAGGATTGGGATTGAGATTTTTAGTAGGAGGAACCAAAGGAACCTACTGAGATGCAGTACAGAGAGAGATAATAGGAAGAGTGATAGGTGGTTCAGCATGTGAGGGAAAAAGTTGGGAATAAGGATATTCAGATTCTTTGAATAAAACTGACCGAGCCACATAGATTCTGCCCGAGGCATGAAGGCACCTATACCCTTTGTGAGAGGCACTATAACCAAGAAAAACACACTTTGTAGATCTGAACTGAAGTTTAACTGAATTATAGGGCTTTAGTAGGGGAAAACAGTTGCACCCAAATCTTCTAAGGAAGGTGTAGTCTGGTGGAGACTGGAATAAGGCTTGGTAGGGAGAAAGAGACTGAAGAGAAGGAGAGGGAAGCCTATTTATTAGATAAGTGGCTGTGGTGAAAGAATCCCACAAGTATTTGTAAGGAAGAGAAGCTTGGGCCAGCAATGTAAGTCTAAGCTCTGTAATATGTAGGTGTTTTCTCTCAGCAGCACCATGTTGCTGATGAGTGTGAGGATAAGGGTACCTAAATTGAATGCCAATGGAAGCTAGAAGAGATTGCAAGGGTCGATATTCCCTTCCCCAATCAGTCTGAAGCACCTTAACTTTAGAAGAGAACTGCCGCTCTACATGGGTTAGAAACTTTGAACTACACTGCTAGTTTCAGACTTGACTATCAATGGAAATATCCATGTGAACCTCGTAGCTTCATCCACAAAATGTATGTAGTATCTGAAATCTTCAGTAGAAGGAGTGGCACTAGGGCCCCAAAGATCACTATATACTAGTTTAAAAGGATTAGTAGCTCGAGAATGAGATGATAGAAAACTGGTTTGGTGAATTTTACCCGTAGCACATGCATCACATAACATAGGTTTTACAGGAGCTTTATTCAAAGACTTAAGAACTGGATTAAGAGTAGCAATACAGGGATGTCCTAGCCGTTCATGCTATAGTTTGGCAATAGGTATATCTTGAGCAAGAAAACAAGGAGTGTTACCCTATGCAGTTGCTGATTTGCCTTCTTAATATCCAAGTGGTAGAGTCCATCTTCAACAGTTCCCTCCAGAAGTATTTTGCTGGTTTGCTCGTCCTTTACCACGCAGTAGGGTTGTGCAATTCCACAGAGACATCATTGTCGTCAGTTAGTTTGGAAACACTAAGCAGATTTCTAGAAATTTGGGGTACCCAAAGAATCTTATTGAGAAACAGAGGCTTATATGCTAGGCTAGGCAAGATAGTTGAACCAACATGAGATATAGATATACTAGAGCCATTACCAACAATTCGATGCTCTCCTCTATTATATGGAGTAGCCTGTTGCATCTGAGTTATCTCTGATGTCACATGAGCTGAAGCACCACTATCCAAGAACCACTCACCTGGATTTTGTTATGTTGAACCATGAGAAATCATGTTAGCAACAGGAGAATGTGTATTAGAATGAGAGTAAGTAGTAGGATAAGGTTGAACTCCAGCTGCAAATGGATTGCAATATGGTGCAGTACAAGCAGGGGATGTGTTACAATAGCTACATGAGCCTGGGTAGGAGGAAGAGTGGAAGGTTGTGGACCAGGATAGTGTACACCAAAACGTTTGAAGCATTTTGATGCCACATGACATAGTTTCCCACACAATTGACAACTTGGCCGGCCAGATCTGCCACCATTTCTTCCTCTTCTGTAATTTCATAACCACCTCGATAACCTGTAGAACAACCTCTGCCACGATTGTTGATTGAATAAAACCGATTACCACCACCATGCTCAGTCTGAGAGTAAGCAACATTAGCTGTTGGAGAAGCAGAAACTTGATGTTGTGCATGAGATAGCAATCGGATCTCATGAGTTTGAAGATGGCTTTGTAACTCATTGATTGTGAGAGTGTCGGCTTGAGTTGTAAGATGAACACATATAGACTCGAAATCTGGACCGAGACCATCAAGTATGAATAGAAATAACTCTAATTTGGAGAGAGGTTGATCGATATTGAATAGCTCATCGGCAATCGAGCGAAATTTCATGATATAATCATCAATTGGTATGTCGCCTTTCTTCAAGGTTTGGAGTTGAAATCGAAGATTCATCGCTTTTGCCTTCGAGTGAGTTTGAAAGAGATTTTCAAATGCTTTCCAAAGTTGAGCAGTAGTTGTGCATCTGCCGATGTATCCTAGCATCGGTGGAGAAATTGAGGAGAGAATCCAGCCGAATAAGAACTGGTCTCTGCGCAGCCAGACTAGGTATTGGGGATCCGGTTGTAACTGTTGATTCGCTGCCGCCGCTTGATCGGTCGGAGGAAGAAATTGCATCGGATGATCCATTTCTAGAAGGATATCCTCAAATCATTATGCTCGTACAGAGGCTAAAACCTGAGTTTTCCAAAATGTATAATTGGTTTTTGTCGAGTTTGATGGATAAATGATGAATGTTCGGAAGTGTAACAGCGTTTGAATCAGTCTCCATGAGCTAGTTTCAGAGAGAATCGGTGATATAGGAAAAAAAATGATAGAGACACGATCGCCGGAGAAGACGATCGGAGAACGGAGGAAAAAATTACAAAGGAACCACCATGGATGGTTCGAGAAGGACCTGCGCTCTTGACCATGCTAAAATATAATTTGGAAAAATGTAAAGTATATTTCTGATCTGCATTTCTCATATTAATACAAAGGTGAGGCGGTGGCTTTGCGTATCTTGTACGTTTCTCTCTCTCTCTCCCTAACTAACTTTCTTAACAAACTCACTAAATACCTCTATTAACTAACTCACTTAGTTAATTAATAAATTTGGAATTAATCTCAAAAATTATTAATGGGACTGAAGGAGTACTAATTATGAAATGTTTCAAATCACTTTTTGATCGCATTAACCACACATAAATAATCATTTCATACGCATCTTTGGAGTTTTGAAAAATCCAAAGAGAAATAAATTTCTGGAAAACTCCTAATCTCCACAATTTGAGATTGGAACACAAAAATTGGATCCCAACTTGATTAATGTACGCATATCAGTAGCATTCCGGGTGGTCGGCAGAAAATCTATCTTTATTGAATGCGACCGGCAGAGCATGATCTTCATGATAACCGGGCCAGTCTTCATTGGCTCGCTACTAGACTAGTCTGCTATCTTTATACCCATACCATACAGACACACACATTTTTGAAAAAGAAAAACCATGTATATGTGGTGGCTGGTGGAAAGCTTTTTTCCAAGAGTGGGGTAGCAAAACCACTTGCCCGCAGGCCGTATCTACTGTGGTTCACAAAAACGTCAAATTCATACATACAAAAACAATTATATATTACTCCCTCTGTCTCATTCATTATATTATGTAGGAATCCAGCACGGAAATTAAAAAAGTGGGTGTAAATGTTAAAGTAGTGATATAAAAGTATAAGATAAGGGGTCCACTTGTTTAAACGATTGTGGTTCACTCATTTTCTACTATTTTAGGTATGAGACACTTTGAATGCAACAACCCGAAATGATATACATGACAGTATGAATGAGACGGAAGGAGTATATATTACTGCAGTCACCAGCTGGCTGAGGTTTAAAATTTGTAATTTTGGAGTGCAAATATGTGAATAGTATGAAAAAATATTTTGAGGACGGTCGCAGCCGCAGACACGCCTTGCATCCGCCACAACTCTCATGCATGTATGATGGTTGCAAAGCACAAAAAACTGTTCGAATCTAACTATACAAGCAATGGACTCGACATTCAGACTTATGACATTTGACAACTTAAAAGATAATGCAAACCACAATTGGAGTATGCACGTGACAGCCAACTAAACAAACTCCCATTAGCATTCCGTGTTCCAGATTCTCAAATTTATTTCTCCCATCTCTACCTTCCACTTCAATAACTCAACATCACCTTTTATTATTCCTGATTTTTGATTTAGAAATATCTGCGAAAAAGAAAGAAATAGCCCTAGAATTTTCAATCCAAAATGGGGTTAGGCCTAATCACTACCAAACAATGATCTGTCTCAACCTGGTCATGGAGGGTCATTTTGTTTCCACGCTCTTTCTCTATATATACCTCGTATCATTGCTACCATTCCCAACACATCTCTAGTCCCCACACAATACTTTCTTTCTTCTGCTATCTTGTTAAATTAGCTTGCGCTGAAACATATCAAAGAAATGGTTAGCTGTTCTACAATGTTGATTAGCCAGCTGGTTGAAATAACCCTTGACATCTTGATTTGTTTCATAACGAATGCAGGAGGAGAAATTGTGTTTGACAGTAGCAGATGCAGTGAACTACAAGGGCTCTCCAGCTGAAAGGTCCAAAACTGGTAGTTGGATCCCAGCCGCACTCATCCTAGGTTCGTTTCTCCGTATATATAACTACAGTTTACTCCAGGTGTGTTGTATGTTTATTAGCATATAACATGAATATTCTAGCATGCATATACATAAACTACATGGAATATGTCACCTGAACCTGAATATACTTGATCAAATTCGAAGAATAAATTAAATTAGTCATGTATTATTTTCATGAAAAACGATAAGTTGTTGGTCCACAACCCGTCGATGGCGTATATCTTTTACAAAGAAAACAAAATTACAAGTATTCTCTGATCTTAGGACCATATATGTCCTTCCGATGTGTCTATGGTCCAAAAGTCCTGAATCAGCGCTGTATAATTAGTCTCCATATATTCTTCCCTTGCTGGGAAAGCGCGACCATAACAGAACTTATCCTGTTCTGTTCAAGAATCAATATATTCTATTAGTTTCTTTAAAATGAATGAACTTTGCAACTAACCAAGTAAGATTATGCAGGGATAGAAATCGTGGAAAGGCTTTCGACGATGGGAATAGCAGTGAACCTTGTGACCTACTTAGGTGGAGTGATGCATCTGCCGAGCTCCACCTGTGCCAACATCGTCACCGACTTCATGGGCACTTGTTTCCTCCTCTGTTTGTTGGGTGGTTTTCTTGCTGATTCCTTCCTCGGAAGGTACAAAACTGTCATCATTTTCGCCCTTGTCCAGACCCTGGTGAGCTATATAAATACTATCATCCTACACTTACAAGTTACATCTTGATGTAATTAGAGTATAATATATGGTGGTGGTGGTGGTGGTGCAGGGAACAGGCATGCTGGCCGTAGTCACGAAACTGCCACAGCTCCGGCCTCCAGCTTGCCCCCGCCACCATGTAGATTGCAAGCAAGCCAATGGGTTCCAAATGGGGGCATTGTACCTTGCTTTGTATCTCATAGCATTAGGCACGGGGGGGCTCAAGTCGAGCGTGTCGGGATTCGGAACAGACCAGTTCGACGACAAAGATGAGAAGGAGAAAGGCCAGATGGCCTATTTCTTCAACAGATTCTTCTTCTTCATCAGCATGGGCACCCTCGCAGCAGTCACTGTTCTTGTCTACATTCAAGACGAAGTCGGGCGGAGCTTGGCTTACGGGATCTGTTCCGTGGCAATGCTCATTGCAATACTCGTATTCCTCTCCGGGACTAGACGGTACAGGTACAAGAGGAGCTCTGGCAGCCCCATCGTCCAAATCTTTCAGGTGATCGCTGCAGCTATAAGGAAACGAAACATCGGCCTCCCTTACGATGTTGGGATGCTCTACGAGGATGCTCCCGACGCCTCAAGAGTCCATCACACCGATCAGTTCCGGTAACCACAAGCCTTAATTAGAAGAAAATGAAAAAGCTCGGTCATCGTAAATATGCGATGTAAAACGCATATTAAGACAAAAAAAACTACTTATTCTAACTTTGGGTGTAGATTCTTGGACAAGGCGGCTATAGTAGGAGAAGGGGATATGAACAACATGAGCAATTGTTCAACAACAGAACCTAATCCATGGAAGCTGAGTTCAGTGACGAAAGTGGAAGAAGTGAAAATGATGGGGAGATTACTGCCGATTTGGGCCACAACCATAATATTCTGGACAACCTATGCGCAGATGATAACGTTTTCAGTGGAGCAAGCGTCGACCATGGACCGATATATCGGCCATTTTCAGATTCCCGCCGGCTCACTTACCGTCTTCTTCGTAGCTGCTATCCTCATCACCTTGGCTGTCTACGACCGCCTCATCATGCCACTCTGGAAGAAATGGAAAGGAAAACCAGGTACCTACAGTAAACTAATTATATGCATGGCTGACTACACCACATAGTCTGTCGCTAATGGATGCGGATTAATTCAGGTTCCTCGAGCTTACAAAGAATCGCCATCGGACTAGTGCTGTCGACGATGGGAATGGCAGTAGCAGCATTAGCCGAGATGAAGAGACTCTCAGTCGCAAAGTCTGTAGACAGAAACTCATCAGCTCTTCCCATAAGCGTTTTTGTTCTGATTCCGCAGTTTTTCCTTGTGGGGTCGGGCGAGGCATTCATCTACACAGGCCAGCTAGATTTCTTCATCACAAATTCACCCAAAGGTATGAAGACCATGAGCACTGGCCTTTTCTTGACCACTCTTTCGCTCGGTTTCTTCGTTAGCAGCTTCTTGGTGTCTGTGGTCAAGAAGGTCACGACGAGCAGTAGCGGCCAAGGCTGGCTCGCCGACAACATAAACTACGGCCATCTCGACTGCTTCTACTGGCTTCTCGCCATTCTTGGGATCATTAACCTCTTCATATATCTCATCTGTGCTGTTTGGTACAAGCCTCACAAAAATATACCTGCCGCACGTATGGAGGTTACGAGGTTCAATGCCAATGATGAAGATAAATGCTAGTTAATCATGTTGATGTCTAATTTCTTGTTTTACAACACTCTTTTTATCTTTTTTTAATTACCTTGTAAGTCCAATGTATGTTTGTTGAATCCGAGCGACTTGTTTGTACTACTTTCGTATACCCTTGTGTGTACCACACCATAAGGGTATTGACATGTGGTATTTTTTATTAAAAAATGTGGGCCATATTTAACCAATATCAATATCTTTGTGGTGTGATATACAAAAAAGGTATACAAAAGTGGTACACACAAATTATTTTGGTGTTTAATACAATGTTTGGTTGATTTATCTAAATAGTACACTACCTCCACAATTATAGACAAATTAAATATTATTGTTTTCCTTTTCATTTAGACAAATTAAATATTATTGTTTTCCTTTTCATTTATTATGATCGTAGTCCATAATCATTATTTAAGTTGTGCATTTAATAAATTCTACAGTACAGATTGTATGAGTTGTAAAATTTAACCTTAGGATGCTAACATCTAATTTTAATAAAAGCTTTTATTTAAGATCCCTAAACCTTAGCATGATAATGAATCACAGTTAGTTTATTGTTGTCGGGATTATGTAACTTATTTGTTAGGAAGTAACGGTGTATTGTACTTCATAGTTTAGTCGCCGCTACTAATCGTGGAAGAAGAATGATCCTAACCAAAGGCTAATTATTGTCAATCAGTGAAAATAAACAAGTCAGTATTGCATCGGTTTCAAGAGATCAATGACTGTTGGTCCAGAGACGAGCCTTCAGGTGTGCGGGGTGGGGGGTGGGGGGCGGGGGATAATAAACTTGAGTGCAAATTTCAACTCAAACGCGAAAGTCAGTTACTACTGAGATATGATACTGAATGAGTTAGTTATCCAAATAAGTTTTCTCGATCACGTAGGCAGATGGTATCTGTCTATTGAGCCCTATCTACTTACTTCAGTCAGTGAATAATAATTCAGTATGAGATAAAATGCGGAAGTGTAGGCCCAAATAATTTTCGTCTCGATTTGAAAACACGTTTTATGCTGAGTGTAATTTTTAAAGATCAGTTTGTATGCAGTATGAACAGATAGTCAATGAAACAATAAATCAGCACAATCAGTTTTTAAAGTGGTTTAGATACGCTGTATCCTACATCCACTGTCCTAAACAACGCAGGACTTCTTGATTACTTATATTGAACAAGTTTGAGTCAATCTGTACGCGGAACAGATACTCTAGTTATAGTCTTAGTGACTTTACAGTTTCAAACACAGGGTTTGATTTTCACCAACTAAGAAGGAGTTCTTAGAATAAGAATAGTTCAATAAGCTGAATTCCTTCGAATTTTCCAAGCTTAAGATATTACAAGAATTGCTTATAATAGAGAATGGGAAAAAAAGATCTCTCGAGTGAAGAACTAATTATATCTCTCTGTGTATGAGTTCTTCACTGTGTAAGCTGTTTGGTTCCCGGTATCGTTTTTGCATGAAAACTCTTCTTTATTTGTAGTCTCGACTCATGAATAGATTCGTTGGAAGAGGTCTAAACACGTGTCGAAAGATAAAGGGCCATCTTGAGCTTTGAATGGCACTGTAGAGATTCTATCTTTTTCAGTCTAGGGAGCAGGTTTTTGTCAGTGTAAGTCAGTGCTGGCAGCTCCTCATTGGTTAAGGTTTAGAAAGTTGTTGTGGCTTGTTCAAACTCAAAGTGGATACTGAGTTGAATTCCTTTGATTCCTCGGATGCTTTTACTGAGTTGTCTAGTGCTGACATTCTTCTGAGATATTCAATACTTGGTACAATTTTCTTTACTAATGCAGTGGGTTCTGAGGCACCCAACTGAGTTCCTCATGCTGAGTCCATCCAGCTGACAAAAGATGTTCTACTGAACCTATAAGCTACTGAACTCTAGCTAGCTTACTGAGTTCCTAACATGCTGAACTCAACTAAGCTATTACATTATGAGGTTCATTATTCAGATAAAGAGTTTGGGATCTTCAAATCATCTCATACTGAATCTCATACCCAACAATTTCCACCTATTTGATGATGCCAAAAGCTTTACAACACAGAATCAATACACAAATAAATATCCAGAAAAATACGGCATAAGTGTAATTGTGTGATTTGATCACTAAGGTGATCAGCAGTGTCATAAAAGACAATGATTAGTTGTCATAGCCAAAAGAATAAAATTTCATAGATGATGGAGAATCGTTAGAAGTATATGGGCATTCTATAACTATCAGAGCTAAAGGGGGAGAGAGAGTCAGTTGGTCTTCTTGAACTTCTGCATTCTTGCCTTGAAATCAATTGACTTCTTCTCTGGGACGAAAACCCCATAAGATGAATAAACTTCGTTCCTCAGCTCTCTGATCTCTTCTTTTTCATCAGGATCATCTAGCGCAAGATCTTTTCTCCTCATAGCAATCTCTATCTCATCCTCAATCTCTTTTGTGCATATATGTCCTTCTAAAGTACGAGGAGGTGGGAGAGTCCTGTATTCAGGTGCTTTGAGAGGAAGACCTGATTTTCCAAGAACGGTCTGAATTTCTGCATATGCATCTGAGTCTGAGATCATCAGGAATTCTCTAAATGCCTCGTCTAGATCTTCTGACTTATTGATTAACTTCCATATATACCAACTCTTGATAAATTCAATCTTGATCTCTTCCCAACCTGATTAACTTTCCATGACACCCATTTGTCAGTTCTAGGATGAATGATTCTCTTGATGTTTTTGTTCTGCTCTCTTCGCCTGAAAAACTTGGATGTTAGTGGTACACTCCTGTCTTTCTCAGGGACTCTTTCCCTGACTTCCTTCTCTGTCTTCTACATGAGCACCTCAAGATCTACTAATCTGATCCTCTCTCTAGCAGGTTGAACTTGTTTTGCCTCATCAGTTATGTCCAATCCTCTCTCGCAGGAATCCAATATCTCCTTCACCTTGGCTTCTTATTCTTTCGACAACTTTATAGTAGGAATATTCTGCTCGACTTCAGTATCTGCTTCAGCTTCACTGGGTTCAGTTGATTTGGACGTTTGAGCATCTGAAGCTTTTTCAACAGACTGAGCCTTTTTTGTTTGAGCTTTTGATTTCCTAGGCATAACATACCTTGTCTTCTTTGGCACTAGGGCTTTGATATGGATACCTTTCTTCTTTTTTTTAGCATTGGCTTCCTCTTGCTGTTGGAGTTCTTTTTCTATTTCTTCATCATAGGCAATCTGCTCATCAAGCGTTCTAAATTTGAGTTTACGTGCCTTGAGAGGTGAAGGATTGCCAGCCGCTTTTGCTTTTCTCTTACCAAGTGAGCGTACTGGCTCATCTTTAGTTAGCTCTTCGACGAACTGAGCCACTTCATTGATTGTTGCTTCAGTCGGTTCTCCAGACCCATCCCCTTGGTTTCTTCCCTTTTACTTTCTTTGTTTTTGTCCATAGTCTCTTTAACTTTGATAATACTCAGTAGTTGACTTCTCCTACTTCCTTCCCTCTTTTTAGCATCATCAATCAGGGTGGATAGGGCTGTGAACTTCTCAGCAAGGCCTGAGACTGTGCGACCTATAGTATAAATCTTCGCTTCGACGTCTCTAAGGACATCTGCTTACTCGTCCCAATGTTTATCATGTTCAGCTTGGGTGACTTTGACTACATCAGCTTTAGCATCAAGCAGACCATGACTAGCTCAATGGCTTCGTTTTTTTATTACAAGGCTGGCTTGAGCTTGTTCCACAAGTGCTTTAGAGACACTGTTAGTGGTCAGTTTGTTGCACTCCTCTATGACCTTTAGGACATCAGATAGTGCAGTGGCCATCTTCTTAGAGAAGATTTGGGCCTGAGACTGCAGTACCTACTGAAATAGATGTGAAAGATTTGTCCTCTATGCATCGAGTGCCTTGCCGAGGATCTCGTCATTATCTAGAATGATAGGTGTACTGATCCTTTGTAACTCGGTAGTCAAGTCACTAAGCTTTTACGTCCGAGCGTGAGTATATTGGCTCTATTTGATATTCACGTCTTTGGCTAGAAGACGATTCTTGTGTCCTTAACGCTTGAGGCTCTTATTGATAGTTGCTATTGAGGTGTCATGTACGGCTTTAGCTTGATAGCTGAATCTACTGACCTTTTCCCAAATGAAGGTGTCCTTAACGCTTGACCTTTTGCTATTGATAGTTGCTACTGTGGGTTCTTGGGCTGAGATGTAGATGGCACTGAGATGATTTCACCAAATGAAGTAGGTGGAGGTGGTGACTCATCATCATCATTGCCAATAGACTCAGTATGCTTGCTCAGAACCTGTTGAAGGTGTTTTGAACATTAGTACAAAGGAATAAACATGAGGCTAAACTTTTCAGAAGGATGTTAGTATGGAACAACTAAGTACGAGGTTGTTGGGATTTTGTATACTGGAAGCACTTTTTATGCTTGTATATAATGTGTTTTGTCCTTACCACTATTTTATTCTCCTATCTGATAAATTTATATATTTGCACATGTAATCATTTATCTTGTACAAAAGTTAGATTTGTGTAGTGTGTCGGGTATCACAGGAAGACAACACAAATTGGTTGAACTGACAAGATATAAACAATTATCACACTGAGACAACTTCAGGATAAGTTGTCGATTTAAGCTGCATTTTAGATAAGAAGTGGCTTGTCTTAGCTGCTTGTCTTTACTGGTACACTGAAGGAGGTGTATTGACGGATCACAGTGAGATGTGTTCTCCTAACTGACCTTAGTGGAGAACCAAGATATCGGTGACTTAGCTGGTCTTAAGCTTGGTAAGACTTCACCTGAGCGCATTTGGCTATCTATCACTTTGACCTACTATGATGAACGTCATCGCGACCGGATCTACGTATCTTGGGTGTTAGTAGTTATTTGTGGCTCAGTCTGGTTGTCTGTATCTTGCAGCCGTATCCTAGTAAAATGGGTTGATAATATCCCCTGAGGAACTCGAAAGGCACACTAAACTCGGCCGGCTGATTAAGTTCAGGTGTGTTAATAAGGTCGAGTGGTGCTACTCAGGAATATAAGATGTTAATTAATTTAAGCTATTAGTGAGCTTAATTAAATAACGGGTATTTCTATCTTAAATACGGAAATCGATTAAGTCTAAAATACAAGCCCTTGCTCAATTTGGGATAAAGGGGTAAGTCAGCACGGATTCTCTAGTGGAATGAATCTGTGTTTATTAATTAATTTTGCTCTGGACTGAGCATAGATAATTAATTAATTTGAGACCCAGCTTTAGTTCTTTTATTAGATCCCTAATCTGGCCCAATTAGTTGCCTAGTTATTTATTTTCTCTCAGAAATCATTATTAACGAATTAATGTATTTTTACATTATTTAATAATGTTATTTATCTGGAATTAATTGGCTGAGCCAATTAATTGGTAAATATTAGTAGCCCAATGGATTAATTAA
Source organism: Lavandula angustifolia (assembly GCA_028984105.1). NCBI lineage: Eukaryota > Viridiplantae > Streptophyta > Magnoliopsida > Lamiales > Lamiaceae > Lavandula > Lavandula angustifolia. The sequence goes on along the minus strand of CM054815.1, from coordinate 29,235,665 downwards.
TTATATTATGGGCTAGTTATGTGGAAGCCCTTTAGAAATATAATTAAATTAATGAGCTACAAATATATTAATATTATATTAGCTTTTGAAGCCTATATATATTAGTATTCTGTTCAGAAACAGAACACACACATACATAAAATACACGCACGCGTGAGTTTGTGGGAGAGATAGAAATCTTATTTTCTCCAGTTCTCTGACCACCCAGAGGGAGAAAAAGGCCTGGACACAGATCAGAAGATCTGAAACAGGAGCAACAATCAAAGCCGCGACATCATACAAAGGAGGAAGGTATCGTTTCAAACCCTCAATTTTCCTTCAGAGGTATCAGAGGAAGTCTACTCTGCATCAGCTTTGGAGTTTAAATAAGCCTCACCTACTATTCAACCTCGACCAATGAGGAGCTATAAAACTATACTTTCACTGACATAAAGCTGCCCTCAAGATTGAAAAAGAATCTCTACAGTAACATTCAAATTCATGATGGTCATTTCCTTGTCATTTTTAACACGTGTGTAGTGTTGGGATTGTTTATACTAGAAGCCATTTTTATGCTTGTAAACAATGTGTCTTGTCCTTACCACTGTTTTATTCTCCTATCTGATATATTATTATTTGCATAAGTTAGATTGTGTAGTGTGTTGTAGATTACAAAAGACTACTTAATTGGTTAACCAGACAAGATATAAACAATTATCAGAGTTGAGACAACTTTAAGATAAGTTGTCGGTATAAGTTGTAGTTTACATAAGAACTGGTTTGTCTTGACTGTTTGTCTATAATGGTACGCTGAAGGTGGTGTATTGACAGATCACAGTGAGATGTGTTCTACTGACTGACTTTACTGGAGAACAACTAGTGGAGAACCAAGATCTCGGTGACTTAGCTGGTCTTAAGCTTGGTAAGACCTCAGCTGAGTACATTTGGATATCTATCACTTTGACTATTATGGTTAATGTCATTGCGACCGGATCAACGTATCGTGGGTACTAGTAGTCATTTGTGGCTCAGGGTGGTTGTTTGTATCTTGCAAGCGTATCCTAGTAAAATGGGTTGATCATATTCCTTGAGGAACTCGTAAGGATTATCACACTAAATTCGGTCGGTTGATTAAGTTCAGGTGTGTTAAAAAGATCGAGTGGTACTACTCATGAATATAATAAGATGTTAATTAATTAAAGTTGTCGGTGGACTTAATTAGTTTACGGATATTTCTATCTTAAATATAGGGATCGATTAAGTCTAAACTACAAGCACATGCTCAAGGTTGGGTAAAGGTTCTCTAGTGGAAAGAATCTATGTTTATTAACTGATTTTGGTTTGGGTTGAGCATAGATAATTAACTAATTTGAGACATGTCTTTATTTCTTGTATTGGATCCCTAGTCTGGCCTAATTAGTTACCCAGTTATTTATTGTCTCTCAGAAATCAAAATTAATAGATTAATATATTTTGCATTATTTAATAATATTATTTATCTGGAATTAATTGGACGGACTAATTAATTAATAAATAAAAGTAGCCCACCAGATTATTTATATATGGGTCAATTGATTTGGAAGCCCATTAGAAGTGTAATTAAATTAATGGGCTACAAATGTTAATATAATATAAGCTTTTGAAGCCTATATATATTAGTATTTTGTTCATAATCAGAACACACAAATATTCATACTCATAACACGCGGAGGAAGTAGAGAGAGAGAGACACAATTTATATCTTCTCTTCAGTTATCTAACCACGCGGAGGAAGAAAAGGGCCGGAACACAGATCAGAAGGTCTGAGCACGAGCATTAATCAGAGCTATAACAACATATGAAAGAGGGAGGTGGATCCCACTACTTCATCTAGGTCTCTTCCAATGTATCTTTTCACAAATCAAGACTATAAATTGAGATCGAGCTTCAAACGTTGAAGACACGGGGAACATTAGGAATTCAAGCACTCAAAGCTCAACGAAACCTAAAGCAAACTCAATGAAGTACTCTCTACACAGATAGACATCCATTAGTTCTTCACTGTAGAGATATTTTGTTCCGAATTTCTACTCTAAGCAAACTTTGATAGATATTACGCTTATATACTAAAGGAGTTCATATTTTTTTGAAATGCTCTTATTGTAAGAACTCCTTCACTGTTGGAGAAACTCAAACCTTATGTTTGAAACACAGTGAACGGATCGGCTGAGACTTGCTCAGCATAAGTAATTCAAGACTTCCTAAGTTTTCAGGATAATGAACGTAGGATCCTGCGCATCCAAACTACTTTAAAAACTACATGTGCATTTAATATTTTATTGGTTTACTTTTCACTTTGAATAAAGCCGATTCGAAAATCATAAGTCAGATTTTCAGTAAATCTAAATATATGCACAAGCATAACTTGAATAGTTTTCAGTTAATTTTTTTTCAAACAAGAGACGATAAAACCGGGCCTACACTTTCCGCACTATAATCTTCTACTGAGTTTACTGTAGACTGATTAAAGTTAGTAGACGATGTTCAGTATCCTGAATCACTCTGCCCATGCGATCAGAAATCTAAATTGGAGAGCTGAGCTCTTCATCGATCATATTCAGTAATACACTGTCTTTCATGTTTGAGTCAAAACTTGGACTTAAGGGTATTCCCCCCCACACACACACTCCTGAAGACTCGTCTCTAAACCAACAATTGGTATCAGAGCGGTGTTCTTCTAATCACTGTTTTTTGAATATAGTGGTCTACTCGAACAGATCATGTGTTGGGTGATGATTCAATCCTCAGCATGATCATACTTGTGGGAAATGACTCTTATCTTCTATACTGAATCATGCTCAGTAGCCTCGTGCTCTGAACTGTTGAGAAGATTTGAAGATCCCAAAACCCTATCTGATTGGTGAACCATTCCTTTGTATTCGTATTTGTCTCTGAGGTTTCAGACTTAGTAGACACTCTGCTCTGGTCAAGGCGCTCAGTAGCTCATCAGCCTCAGCACCAGTGTAGAAGACTCGGTATCTTGGACTCGGCGAGAGCAAAGATATGCGAGAGAGTCAGCTGAACTGAACTCAGCAGGAGTAATTCACTAGACTCAGAGCTGATCTTTAGTAGACTTATCTCAACAGTCTATCTACTGAATACAAGGTCAGACTCAGCAACGGCAGATAGTCTTCAGGACTGTCAGAATCTTTTGAAAGACAATCAGCATTGTCATGTACGAGGAAGAGAGAAGTCGGCTTCACCTGTCTCGAAGTTTGTCTTTGTCTCAACCACTTCATCCACCTCGACGAATGACAAGCATACACGTGTCTTCTCACCGCTAAAGCTGCATCAACCTTTTACCTAAAAAGGTGGGAAAATACACTGTTACCTACACCAAAAGAGCCGTTTGCTACCAAAAAGAGAGAGAGAGAAGAAGATCGTCTCCAACGGATCTATTTCAATCTCTGCTCTATAAATAGAGGGATCATTCAAGATTTGAGAGAGAATGCGCGCACCTAAAACACGAGAGAGCATTCAAACGAGTGATATTAACGACTAAATCCTTCGCAAGAAACAACCGAGTTATCTCCGGCGAAAGACTACACCCAGCTCAAAAGGAACCAAGCTGAACCGACATAAGCTTCTAGTATCCAAGCGACTGACACGAACCTATAGCTAAACCCTCAGCTGTTCGTCGTTCTAGATAGCTACATTCTCGTTCCTTATCCCTCTAACCCTAAGCTCACTTGTTATATCCATAGCTTAGACGAAGGAGTTCACATTTGAACCCAATTCTTATTGTATAAGGACTCCTTCACTGTTGGAGAAGTTTGTCAAACACTTTAAGTTTGATAGTGTTGTAAACTGAGACTTAGATCAGTATAAAAACCAAGACGCGGCTTTGCCCAGTGTGCGAGCTGACTGACACTAACTCAGGATAATAAATAGCCTCCTGATCATTCGGGACAGTGGACGTAGGATTTGAGCGATATCCGAACCACTTTAAAAATCCTGTGTCTCTTACTGCTTTCTTAACTGTTGCATTGATTTTACTATTCATACTGAACATCATATTTAAATCAATCAACTGTCTTAGCATACTGAACTCTTAATCTACTGAACTAAGACTTAAAACGTTTTTCTCACAAAAATTGATTTGGGCCTACACAATTCCGCACACTGAACTCTCACTGAACGATACTGAATTCTGACCTAGTCAGTTAGCAAATCTCAGCTGAGTCAGTACTCTTTTAGCCTTTAACTCGATTCGGAAACGGTTATGCGGTCTGCCGAACTGTTTTGCATGAGACACCATCCCCGAATAGGACTGTTCAAGTTCGAAATTGAGAAATCGAATCAGGTGTATTCACCCCCCCCCCTCTACACCTGACCGTACACTCGGGACCAACAATTGGTATCAGAGCAGGAGTTCTTTGACTATTGTTATCTTTGAGACTGGTCTATTCGAACGGATCCAAGGGAAAATGTTTTCACTGCATATCACTCTACATTCATATCTATATTCTTCATGGCTGATATGTTAGGTATAAGGATGGTACCCATGTTCTCGGTGGAGAATTATGGAGTATGGTGAGTCAGAATGGAAGCACATCTGACATCCCTCCATGACAGTATGACTGAAGTTCTTGAAGATGGACCTATCGTTCCCATGATCGATAGTGTCGTAACTCAGGACCAAGCTCAAGGAGGAGGAATGGTGACCGGGAAGAAGATTCCTAAAGACAGAAGTCTCTTCACTCCTGAGGAGAAGAAGCTTCACAATTTAGACCGTGTTGCCAGAAACGCCATACTAACCACCCTTAGTGATTCTTATCTTGGCAGGGTTCGGGAATGCAAGACTCGCTAAAGAACTCGGGATGCTCTTGCGCTACCGAGTCGAGGGACTCGAGAAGATTAAAGCCAACAAATTAGCGCCGGAACTCCAAAAGCCGGAAAGCTTGTCTCTCATGCCCGGGGATAAAATCGAAGATCTAAACGTCGATTTACCAATCGATGAACTCTATCAATGGGCCGGGAAAGACATTCAAGCAACCGAGAGATGAATCGAAAATTCCGAGGGCACCGGATGGACACTTGGACACCTTTTGCCACTCTATTGCGACATTCGACTTAGATGCTTGTGTCTCCCGACCATACCTTTTCGTAATTACGGGCGAGAGGAGTTTGAGTTCGACAGACCTCAAAGAAAGCGAGAGAGTGAAGGCGACACAAAAATCGACCATGCTTTCAAAGCATCGGATAGACCAACATCTCCAAAGCAACGAGCAAAACGACGAGTAAGACCGAACCTTCACTCAATGATCTACAAGAAGGAAGTCTCGCTCGAAGTATGCATTGCTCGCCGTAAAGTATCGGAAGGAGAAGGAGCGACGCGAAAAGTGACTAAAGCCTATCGGGAAACGAAAGGTAAGTCAAATTATATGTCGAAACACACTCCCGACTCACAATCTTCCGAATGCGTAAAGAAAGATAACTCGAGAACCATCAAAGAATAGCGAAAGCAAAGAAGAAAGAGTCATCGCTTGTTACAACCGCAAGAAGCCGGGACATTATCGGTATGATTGTCCCCGAGCTCGCAGTGCTTCGAACGCGCAGCACGTAAGGCAAGGAGAGAGAAATTCGCCCAGAAAAGACAATCCTACATAGCTGGCAAAATCTCAGACGACTCAGAAGAGGTCGACTCCTTTATGGATTCATCGGATGATGATGCAGCTTTCATGGCCTTAGAGCTTGAAGTCGAAGAATCGGTGAAAAGTGCATGATGGCGGGCGAAGAGGATGAGGTAAATTCTCATGAACCACTTTACTCCTCTTCACACCGCACACACAACACTATTTCAAAGTGCGGATGAGAATTTGGACGTCGCAACCGCATACGAAGAACTGCTCAACGAACAAATTCAGATGAGTCTGCAGCTCAGCAAGACTCTTCAGGAGTTGGATACCCTGAAAATAGAGAATCAGAGACTTTCTCAGGAGAGTCAGGTTGCTACTGAGGCCGAAGGACTTGTGTTGAGACTCAGGGAGGAAATAAACTCTCTGATGGCCAAGTCTCAGCATCAAGAAGATCGGATTTCAGTTTTGACCAATGACTTGACTCAGAAAGATACTGAACTGAGTCTGCTGAAGCAAGAAATGTCAGGACTTCAGACCGAGCACGACACACTGAAGAAGAGTGATGATGTCTGGAGGAGCCTGATGAGTGAAAGGTACATGGGCGCTGAGAAGAAATTAGAAGCTATGCTAGCAAGCAATAAGCCAAAGCACTGCAAGGAAGGACTTGGATTCAGCCAGGAAGCTTCCTCATCTGCCCCAGTACACTCAGAAGTACGGCTTGCTGATAGGTTTGTTCAAGGGGAGACTATGAACGCAAATATACTGAACCCCCTAGCAAAGAACAAACAAGAAGATGAAAGCACCTCATCCCACACATCAGCATTCGACAAGAAGATCGGTGCCAAGAAACCCCGGTTCGGTCAAGGGGGAACCAAAGAAATTAAAATTGGCGGATCAAGTATGGACCTCCAAAGCCGACACATCCCGGCTCGGTATGGGTCATACTATTATGAACCTATAGTCAGAAGAGGCTCCAAAGGTCAGAAGAAAAAGAAAGCCACACAGAAGGCTAAGGTCAGCAGTCCACCAACTCAGAAGATCAGGACTCCTGAACCTCAGAAGCCTCAGAAGTCACCTTTGACCAGTCCAGTGGTCAGATATGTTGACTCTAATGGAAAGAAAATGTTTGAAATCACCAGGGTTGTTAGACAGATTTGGGTTATGAAAACTAACATCTAAGGACCCAAAATAAAAAATGAGGGGTACTTGAATAAAATTCTGTTTTGCAGGTGCGTAAAGACCCATGGTATGTGGACAGCGGATGCTCAAGACACATGACATACCAAAGGAGTCTACTGAAGAATTATATCATCGAAGAAGGACCCGAGACTGAGTTTGGAGATAATGCCAAAGGCTACACGAGAGGATATGGAACACTCAAAGCATAGGAACCGCCAAAGTTCCAAGAGTATCATATGTTGAAGGACTTCAAAGATAATCTTCTCTCGTTAGTCAATTTTGTGATAACTCAAATAGAGTGATTTTTTACGCTGGTTTCTGTGATGTTATTGATAAATCCACAGGGAAAACAGTGTTATCAGGTTCGCGCAGAAAGAACATATATGTGGCCGATCGGAACTCGATGAACCACGAAGCTTGCTTATTGGCGAAGAATGACAACCGCACGGGGTGGCTATGGCACATAAGACTCGGCCATCTCAACTTTAAGACGCTCAACAAGCTTGCAAGAAACACTCTAGCAAGGGGACCGCCGAATGAAGTATTCAAGCAAAGACACTCGATGTGAAGCATGTCCGAAGGGAAAGCAAACAAGGAATCGAAATCCTCCGGTTCCATCGCCTTCCACGAATGGAATTCTTCAGCTGCTACAAATGGATTTGTTCGGTCCAGTCTCCCCAGTGACGATCAGAGGCAGAAAATATGCATTAGTGGTCATAGATGACTACTCGCGCTACACATGGGTCATATTCATTGCCAACAAGTCTGACATCAAAACAGAGTTACCAACGCTTCTGAAAAGGCTCAGTGTCGAAAAGAACACCAAGATCAGAAAAATACGTTCGCATGCAGGAACCGAGTTCCTTAATTCCATGGTAAAGGAGTTCGCAAGGCGAAGGAATAGAGCATGAGACTTCACCGCACGCACACCTCGGCCAGAATGGAGTTGCTTTGAACGAAAGAACGAGAACTCTAAAAGAGGCAGCTAGGACTCTACTCGCAGACTCAGGACTCCCAACCAAATTCTGGGCAGAAGCTACTGATACTGCATGTTATACTCAGAATAGATCTCTACTGACAAAGCAAAGATAAGAGAACACCATATGAACTATGGAACGACGAGGAAGCCTTCTCTATCTTATTTCCATATTTTTGGTTGTTCATGCTTTATCCACAATAATGGGAAAGATCAGTGGAGACTTTTGATAGCAAGTCGGATCGGGGAGTATTCTTAGGATACTCTCGGGTCAGACAAAGCTTTCGAGTATTCAACTATCGGACTCTTTGCGTGGAGGAAAGCCCTCATGTTGTTTTTAACGAGTTTGCTACGAAGACAGGAGCAATAACTCAAATTCGAATACGAGGACATCGAGTAAGCGGCCTACGGGATCTAAGCTTAAAAGACAAATCGAAAAGATCCAGGCTATGTTGGGATGATGATTCAGACGAAGAAACTGAAGACAAGTCTACTGAATCTCAACCAGCTGAGCAAGTAGCTGAGAAGATTGATTCTCCCGAACAGAATCAATCCCGGGTAACTCGAGGTCGATGAGGAAACCGTAGAGGTAACGGAGACCAACACTACCGAGAATAACAACTCGGGGGGGGAACGTCTAGTAATGTTCCCGAGCTGAATGCCCCCGAACACGGTGACTCGGTAGATCACACTCTTGTTCTTGAATTACTTCAATCTCGGAATAGTACAACTGAAATGCCTAACTCACCTACTATCTGTGTTGAACAAATTTCAGATGAAGAGTTAAAACATCGTAGATCGTGGCTAGATACTCACCCTGCTGATCTTATAATTGGAGATCCTTCAGCACATGTCAAGACAAGATCCAGATTCTAACAAGGAGAAAGCGCATTATTTTCCTGCTTCTTGTCTACTGAAGAGCCTCAGAATATTGAGGATGCACTTAAAAATGCTGACTGGATTATTGCTATGCAGGAAGAGCTGAATCAGTTCACGAGAAATGAAGTATGTGAGCTTGTAGACAGACCCCGGCATCAACATGTCATTGGAACCAAATGGGTCTTCAAAAACAAGCGAGATGAAAACAACGTTATAGTAAGGAACAAAGCAAGACTCGTGGCTAAAGGCTACTTTCAAGCCGAAGGGATAGATTTTGATGAGATATTCGCTCCAGTTGCAAGATTGGAGGCAATTAGACTATTCCTAGCCTACGCAACACATCAAAGATTCAGAGTTTATCAAATGGATGTGAAGTCTGCGTTCCTGAATGGCGTGCTGAAAGAAGAAGTCTATGTGGAACAACCGCCCGGCTTTCAGCAGGGACATCAAGTATATAGACCCAGAAAGGCTCTATACGGGTTAAAACAAGCACCCAGGGCTTGGTACGATACCCACGTCGAGTTTCTTCTTCGAAAGGTTTTCGTAAAGGTACGAGAGACCGCACTCTATTCAGCATTCGGACCGGAAGAAGACTTATTACTTGTGCAGATCTACGTGGATGACATTATCTTCGGTTCGAAGAATGTCATCATGTGTCAAGCAATTTGAAAAGATGATGAAGGATAAGTTCGAGATGTCGATGATGGGTGAAATGAACTACTTCCTTGGTTTTCAAGTCAAGCAATCGAAAAGGGAATGTTCATCAACCAAGGCAAATACACTCGAGACCTCATCAAAAGATTCGGCCGCACATCCGGCAAATCAATCAAGATCCCGATGAACACGAATATGAAGATAGATCTTGATAAAGAGGGAGTATCGGTAGACCAAACCGAATACCGTGCTATAATTGGTTCTTTATTATATCTAACAGCTACTCGTCCCGACATAACTTATGTTGTAGGTGTCGTGCTCGATTTCGGGCGAATCCCAAGCGAGTCATATGGACTCAAGCAAAGAAGATTCTCCGCTATCTACGAGGAACACCGACATGGGTTTATGGTATCCACTGATGATAATATTGAACTAACTGGTTATTCGATGCCGACTATGCGGGATGTAGAATAGACCGAAAATCAACTTCGAGAATGTGTCGGTTCCTTGGCGTAAGCGATCTCATGGTTTTCAAAGAAACAGCACTCGGTGGCCACGTCGACTCCGAAGGTGAATACATGGCTGCTCGGAAGTTGTTGCGCCCAAATCCTTTGGGCCGAGACAAAGAATGAGAGACTATGACGTCATTCGGAATGAAGTGCCGATCTTTCGCGACGGCACCGGTGCTATTGCAATCACTCGGAATCCTGTTCTTCACACAAGATGCAAGCACGTGGACATCGGACATCACTTCATTCGTGACCATGTCGAAAAGAAGGATATCGGAATGGAAAAGATCCATACCGACAAACAAAGGGCCGATATACCGACCAAGCCTCTAGTCGAATCCGCATTTAGAGAACTTTCGGTAGAGCTAGGTCTGCTTGGACCCTACCGACCCCGATCGGTAATAAGGTTTCGGAAGAGGAACATTCCAGTGAGGGGGAATGATCACTCTCGATCGAGTAAGTTCAAGACGTAGAGATTCGAAAACCATCTACACGAGGTATCACGCGACTACTATGTTCGACCGACGGGTTTGCGTATCTCCACTAGTATCTAATGCAACAATGATAAGCATGTATTATGTAGATTCAGCATGATTTAAATATCTCTTAGTTTGTCATTTATTGAGAACAGATTACATTTAATACACGACATTCTATGCACAACTTTGCTGAACTCTGTGCGCATTAAATGCATGTCTTATCATAGTTACTCTTTAGGCATGTTTACAACTTGCATTGACTTAGACGGCTTTTGTGATCATTACCCTTTATAATATTGAATCTTAACCGTCCATATCATAAAGCAAGTTTACATTTAGCCTTCGATCAAAAACCGTTCACCTTCATAAGTTGATATATATTCGATCAAATCTTAAGAACCGCCATTAGCATACTTCATAACTTTCAAATTCCGAAAAATCCGAGATCTGCATTCACAATCCTTTCTTGCAATTACACTCTCTATCTTATCTCGAATTTTATCCATTGGTATGCTTATATCTGTTAATGTGTTTGTTATATGTTTCAGTATCGCATTGCACAGCACTGTTCTATCCAAAAACAGTACTGATTCATTTCTTGTCACAGGTACAATGGCGGAAACCAATATCTCTATGATATCTCCAGCGGATATGCAGAACATTCTGGAGAAGGATCGCATGTGGTTTGAACCCACCATGGATTTCTATTCATGCGATCTGGAGTATATGGATGAGATCTTCTCAGCTCTGCCCGAGTCAGGACTGGAGAAATTTTTGTCTAGGAGGCCTTCGTTCTTCCTCCCGAGACAGGTTGCAGAACTGTATTTGAATTCAGACGCAGTGTCTGGAGATATAGTGGCGAGATTCGTTGCCCATTCTACCCAAAACGCCACTATGGAGCTGAAGCAGATGTCCATCAAGGATGCCTTGAAGCGGAGTTTTGATCTGCCCTCCGAAGGGACCAGTACAGTTGGGTACAGAGACGACCGAGTTGATGAATACCTTACCGTCTTCTGTGGAAAGCCCACTACATTCAGAGCTGCTTTTCCGAAGAACAGCATGTTGCCTCAGTTCAGGGCACTTGCCAATATTGTGACGCAGCTACTGACAAGCCAAGCAAGGTCGTTTGACCAAGTGTCGAGGCCTAAGATTCAGATGATGATGGCCATATACGACCGAGCCCAGATAAATTGGACGGAGTTCTTTCTCCGAGAATTCATGGCTCAGGCTGCTAAGTTCGACAAAGTATCGAACACGCTGAGCGCAAAGGGCAAATTGTTGTATGGACTCAAACTGTCCATCATGATCGAAGATTTATGTGGATCTGAGCCTATCACCTACAGTGACAAGGAGTAAGGTCAGATTTCACAACAAGACAGCAGCGCTTCAGCAGATAGGGTCAGGACCCTCAGCAGTCTCTCCGAAATCAAAGTCTCAGCAGGCTACGCCTACAAAGAAAAGAACCCCTCCCGCTAAAACTCCTAAGGCACCGGCAAAGAAACTGAAGAAAGCCGCTGAGGTGCCAGCTACTGAGGAGGTTCCACAAGTGCCTGCTGAACAGGCTCCTGAGAAGACTACTCAGACCATGCAGCTGGTTGATGAGTCCGAGTCTTCTGAGAAGACTCAGTCACTGGAAAAGATTGTTTCCACTGAAAGGGACCAAGGGGATGCTTCTGAAGCTCAGAGCGCAGATATTCAGCGCCTAGACAGCCCCCTTTCTGTCCCTCCACTTAGCTCAGTACCTCCAACTAAAGAGCAGACTTCACACATAGACTTGGAGTCTGAGACTGCATCTGAAGGTGAATCAATCGGGATGGAAGCTTCAGTGAGCATCCCGAGAAATTCTGCAACTAGTTCCGGAGCTTGCTGACTACTCAGACCTGTTGCTCATTGCCAAGACAGCAAGGCTCCACATGTTGCTGCGACATCAGGAGTGGCCTCGTCTACAGCGCCTTGTCCTCCACTACTTCTGCCAGCAGCTGCATGAGAGGAATTGAGACTGAGAGAGGAGATAGGCTATTCAGAGCCTGAAGACCTCAGCTCAATGGACAATCTGAGGGCTGCAATGCTGGCCATGATTCATGATCGACAGCACGCCTCCGGCCCAAAGACCCTCGGATGAGTCGGACCATGACGACCCACCCCGATGATTCGAGCCCCGGAAAGCCCGATGAGGGACATCCACAGGACAAGGATACCCATACCGAAACCGCTCCACCTCTCGGTATCCTTGGTCCCGAGAAGTCCAAGGCTGGTGCTTCGTCCTCAGCAGAGCCCGCTCAGCTCTTCTTTGCCGATCGACTTTCGAAGCAGTGCCCAGCCAGACCTCAAAAAGATCTCGATCAGTGGCAAAAGCCTTAACTGCCCAAGGAATCAAAAATCGAGATCTTGCGATGGCTATCCATAGGACATGGAAGCAGACTGCTCAAGCCACGACTAAAGAACTTTAGGGGCTGAAGTCTTCTGTCTCTTCATCAGCCGCCCCTGATGTTTCCGCGCTTATTTCAGAAGCGTTGGCTCAGCAGCAAGTCAAATTCGAAGCTCAGCTCAAGATCTTTCAGGAGAGCCAAGCCAAGCTACTAGATGAATTTTTGGCTTCTAAACTGGCTCATACTGACGCTATCACTGAACAATCCGAGGCCACTGAACAAAGACTTGAGATTATCCAACTGGCCTTGGAAGACAAGATCACTGAGAAGCTAAAAGACTTCAAGGAAGCAGTTGATCTCTCTCACAAGCAGTACAAGGAAAACCTTACCATGGAGAGGAACGAGTTGCATGAGGCTCTGACTAAGCTCCACGATCGTCTTGATGAGCTGTCAACCTCCTACAAAAATCTGAAGAAGTCAGTCCTAGTTCCTACCTCGGTGCTCATTGCTGATGCCAAAAAGGGGGAAAGTGAAGGAAAAAGGGAAGGAAAGAAGAGCACTGAGAAGCTACCTCAAACTCAGTCTCAGAAGGGTGAGGCCCGTGGTGTTTCGGGCTGCGAGCAGCACACCGAAACCGGCCCAAGTGGCTCAGGACCCCAGCAGACTACTCAGGCAACCCAGACTCCCAAAGACATTATTAAGGAGGTTGCTGAGTACGCTGAACAGGCGGTGGAGGATTCAGAAGAAGAAGAGGCTCCTATTCCACCACCAGTTCAAGAAGACAAGGGCAAACAGAAGCTTAAAATTCCAACCCCTCCAGCAAAGAGATTAAGATACATATCTGGCGAGGAGGAAGCCCAAATAGCTGCGGATGAGAGACCGGCCGTAGAAATTGCAGAGGCCGAAGCGGCCTAACAAGCCAAAGTCTAAGCTCGCCAAAGGAAAGACTAAAGCCCCATCCGAGAGGAGGAAAGAGAACCGCTAGAGCGCCTCCGAGAAAGCTCATCATAACGAGATGAAGAGGACAGAGAAAAAGACAAGGAGCAAGAGCAGAAGAATGCGAAAGGCGTGGTACATCCAAATCTAGATCTAGTACCCCTGGTGAATCGGAACAAGCTCCTCTCGAAGCCTCAAGAGCAAGATGCGTAAATTGAAGAAATCTTTGCTCGAGATGGATAGATATCTCTACAGAGGAGAGGAAGCTAGACGAGATAGAGGCCGCCGTACGGAGGATACATTTGGCGCGACCTTGAGGCACTCGGGAAGCGCATCGAACAAGAGGCCAAGCTGAGAGTTCCTTCGAAAGCTGACATCCCTTATCGATACAGAAGGTTCAGGAAGCCAAACGATCTGAAAATACATAGATGGCCGAGATCAGACGAATGGATGCCTATTCAGTTCAATCAGAGATGGGAATCGGCCAAGATAGAGTTTATCAAGAGAAATTATTTCTGGCGATTCCGGCCTGAAATGTCTAAGTCTGATGCCTATGTCGAGTGGATGACCATTACTGAACCTGATCTTTACCCATATATGCACAGAGCAGTAACTGAAGGGGTAGTAGTCAGCGTTCCTGAAGCAAGGATCATTCCTCCACCTAGAAGACAAGACGACTCAAGTACATCTCGGAATGATTGAACAAGAAGTGAAGAATCTTTGCGTTGAACGAGAGGACTAGAACAAGATGATCCAGCGAGACTTCGCCGAATACCGAAGCCGAGGAAGAACACGTTCGGAATGTATGGAGTCCCACCGCCCGAAGATAAATCCCAAGGTTTCATGAATAGGATTCAGCGGTTTAAGGGTTCTCCCTCTTAGTTCTTCTTTTAGCTTAGCAAGATTTGTAATGTACTGAACTAGTTATTATATATATACAAATCTTCTGTTGGCTCTGACAACTACTTGTTGTCTAAATAGCCGTGTTTGCTTTATGCTTTAACACTCAGAATCATCGAAGTGATTATCGACACACACACGTTGTTTATTTACTTGTCGGTTTTGCTCGGTTAGATCTCTGATAGACTAGACTTTCGGAGAGTTATTATTTCTCTTAGGGGGAAATTGTTGCATGGGGGAAATTATTGTAAAGGGGGAAATTGTTCTGCCCTGTCTCCCTCAGTAGTCTACCACTTACCATACAACTCCACTGATCTTACTTGTAATATTTGTAAGGAGCTCTGTTTCTGAGTAAGTTAGTGTTTAACATAGTTGATAGGACATAGATGATAGGTTTTGGCATCATCAAATAGGGGGAAATTGTTGGGTGATGATTCAATCCTCAGCATGATCATACTTGTGGGAAATGACTCTTATCTTCTATACTGAATCATGCTCAGTAGCCTCGTGCTCTGAACTGTTGAGAAGATTTGAAGATCCCAAAACCCTATCTGATTGGTGAACCATTCCTTTGTATTCGTATTTGTCTATGAGGTTTCAGACTCAGTAGACACTCTGCTCTGGTCAAGGCGCTCAGTAGCTCATCAGCCTCAGCACCAGTGTAGAAGACTCGCATATCTTGGACTCGGCGGGAGCAAGATATCGAGAGAGTCGAGTGACCCGAACTCAGCAGGAGTAATTCACTAGACTCAGAGCTGATCTTCAGTAGACTTATCTCAACAGTCTATCTACTGAATACAAGGTCAGACTCAGCAACGGCAGATAGTCTTCGGGACTGTCAGAATCTTTTGAAAGATAATCAGCATTGTCATGTACGAGGAAGAGAGAAGTCAGCTTCAGTCTGTCTTGAAGTTTGTGCTATCTCAACCACTTCATCCACCTCGACGAATGACAAGCATACACGTGTCTTCTCACCTGCTAAAGCTGCAGTCAACCTTTTACCTAAAAAGGTGGGAAAATACACTGTTACCTACACCAAAAGAGCCGTTTGCTACCAAAAAGAGAGAGAGAAGAAGAAGATCGTCTCCAACGGATCTATTTCAATCTCTGCTCTATAAATAGAGGGATCATTCAAGATTTGAGAGAGAATGCGCGCACCTAGAACACGAGAGAGCATTCAAACGAGCGATATTAATGACTAAATCCTTCGCAAGAAACAACCGAGTTATCTCCGGCGAAAGACTACACCCCGCTCAAAAGGAACCAAGCTGAACCGACATAAGCTTCTACTATCCAAGCGACTGACACGAACCTATAGCTAAACCCTCAGCTGTTCGTTGTTCTAGATAGCTACATTCTCGTTCCTTATCCCTCTAACCCTAAGCTCACTTGTTATATCCATAGCTTAGACGAAGGAGTTCACATTTGAACCCAATCCTTATTGTATAAGGACTCCTTCACTGTTGGAGAAGTTTGTCAAACACTTTAAGTTTGATAGTGTTGTAACCGAGACTTGGATCGGTATAAAAACCAAGACGCGGCTTTGCCCAAGTGTGCAAGCCGACCGAGACTAACTCGGGATAATAAATAGCCTCCCCGATCATTCGGGACAGTGGACGTAGGATTTGAGCGATATCCGAACCACTTTAAAAATCCCGTGTCTCTTCTTGCTTTCTTAATCGTTGCATTGATTTTACTATTCATACCGAACATCATATTTAAATCAATCAAGCTGTCTCAAAGATATCGAACTCTTAATCTACTGAACTGAGACTTAAAATGTTTTTCTCACAAAAATTGATTTGGGCCTACACAATTCCGCACACTGAACTCTCACTGAACGATACTGAATTCTGACCTAGTCAGTTAGCAGATCTCAGCTGAGTCAGTACTCTTTTAGCCTTTAACTCGATTCGGAACGGTTATGCAGTGCCTGTTCGCCAATTCAAGCTGCATGACACCATCCTGAATAGGACTGTTCAAGTTCGAAATTGAGAAATCGAATCAGGTGTATTCACCCCCCCCTCTACACCTGACCGTACACTCGGGACCAACATCATGAAAAATGTTTTTCATTGCATTCGCATTTCTTTCATCGCATCCTATACAATATTTTCAATGTCTGATGTGTCAGGTATAAGGATGGTACCCATATTCTCAGTCGAGAATTATGCGGTTTTGCGTGTAAGAATGGAAGCACATTTGACGTCGATGCATGACAGCATGAGAGAAGTTCTGGAGAAAGGACCTACTGTCCCCATGATTGACAGCGTCGAATTCGCAGATGTAGGAGGAGTAGGCCCATAAAAGGGGAGAAGGTTCCAAATGACAAAACCGCCCTCATGTCAACGGAAAGAAAGTTGCACAACCTGGACTAACTCGCAAGAAATGTTCAAAGATTCATTGCTCTTCACTCTAAAGATTCATTGTTCCCATTCTCTATTTGAAGCAACTTATTCCCATTCTCCACAGTTCAAAGAAAACAAACTGGAGTTTGAGCTAGAAAAGCTCGAAGCATTTGCAATGATTCTCGGAGAGTCAATTGATGATTTGAGCGTTATATTCACAAATCAGATTAACATCATCAATGGGCTGGGAAAAACATTTAGCAACAAGGAGACCAATACCAAAATTCTAAGGGCTCTTACTAGGCCAAAGTGGTACTCTTATGCTACATGTTTGCTATGTACTGACTTAAGCTCTGTTACTTCTGATTATATTTTTTCAAAACTGAAAGCAGAGGAGTTCGAGTTCAATCTTTTGCATACTCCTAGTCCTGATACTAAAATGCAAATAGATCATGCCTACAAAGCATCGGTCAGGACACCTGGAGAAGGTCCCTCAGTCTTAAGTCAATCAGCTGGAAGCTCACTAACAATTCCAACTACTGATAATCTAGCAGATAAGTATGCTCTCGTTGCAGTAAAGTGGCAAAAAGGAGAAGGTTAAACTCAGAAAGATAATAAGAGCTTCAAAAAGATACTAAGGTAAGAGAGGAAAACAATCACCCGAAAGGTGAATCTAACTCTTTACCTGAATATAGGAACACTGAGACTACCTCCACTGGAAATAATGAATCACCAAGAATGGAAGGCAAGAGGTCGACGTGTTACAACTGCAAAAAGTCGGGACATTACCAATATGAATGTCCAGAACTCTTGGCTGCTGAAAGAGTTGAAAGGCAAACTAGAAGAAACAAGTTAATCAGAAAAAGGCAAGCCTACATAGCCAGAGAACTATCCGATTGCATGAGTGGTGAAGAACCGTTCATGGAATCGTTCGATGATGAAGCCGCATTCAGGACAATCGAAACTAAAGAAGATATTAAACTGTGTCTTATGGCTGGAGAAGAGGTTGAGATAAATTCTAATCCTAACTTATGCCCCTCTTCACCACGCACACATGATATGCTCTATTGTAGGAGAGTCTCTAAATGTGGTTCTAGCCTGTGAAGATCTGCTAGAAGAACAAATTCAGATGAGCACTTAGTTCAATAGGACACTTCAGGAGTTGGAACTCCTAAGAGCTGAAAATTATAGACTTTCAACGAAAGGTCAGGACACTACTAAGTCTGAAGGACTTGTTTTGAGACAGAAGGAAGAGATCAATTCTCTAATGACTAAGTCTTAACTACAAGAATCTCAAATTTCAGTTCCGACCAAGTACAACTCTAAGAAAGACACTGAAATAGCCAGTCTAAAGGACAAGCTCACACAGACCAGAGCTGAGTACAAAGCTCTGAGAAAGAGTGATAAGTTTTGGAGAACCTTAATGACTGAGCAATATCTAGGAGCTAAAGAGAACCTTGAAAAACTGCTAAGATCACAGAGACCATCCTCCACAAAGGAAGGACTTGGTTATGCATATGAAGCATCGACTTTAAAGCAGAAAAGCTCAGATAAGTTGGCTGACAGATTTGTCCAAGGGAGAACTCAGTATGCCAAACCTTCAACCCTTCAAACAAAGAACAAATAGAATACTAAAGCATCTCAGCCCAGGTACCAAAAAATGACCAAAGGTTCAAGCCCCAGAACACCTAATCAAACTCAGAGGGAACCAAGAAGGTCAGATGGGCCAAACAATAAGGCCATTGTGGACTCATTCGCTCAGTACAAATCATACTACTATGAGCCCAGAATCAGTAGCCCCAAGGTTCAGAAGAAGAAGAAGCATGAACCTTAGAAAATAAAGAAGTCAGCAGCTCCCAGTTCAATAGAGAGATTTGTTGACAACAATGGCAAGAAGATATCTGAAAGCGCCAGGGTTGTCAGACAGATTTAGGTTCCAAAGTCTAGTAACCTCTAAGGACCCAACCTGAACCCAAAGTGTACCTGATTTTTTTTCTTTTGCATGTGCTAAAGGACCCTTGGATCGTGAACAATGGATGCTCAAGACGCATGACGCATTAAAAGAATATACTGACTAACTCTGTTCAGCAGGAAGGAACCAGAATTGAGTATGGTGACAACTCCAAAAGATGCACAAGGAGATATGGAACACTAAAAGTAGGAGCTGTTATAGTTCCCAGAGCATCATATGTTGAAGGACTTCAACATAATCTCCTTTCAGTTAGTCAATTCTAGGATAACTCCAATAAAGTGACTTTTGATGCAGGTTTGTTGATTTTCTTGACAAAACTACAGGAAAAAACAGAGAAGAAACATCTACTATGCAGAGTGGAATACCGCTGAACCTGAAGTCTGCTTGCTAGCACATACAAAGTCTGATGATAGAACAACGTGGCTATGGCACACAAGACTAAGTAATCTGAACTTTGTGAAAAAGCTAGCAAGAGATGCTTAAGTCGAACTGCCCAATGAAATCTTCAAAAGACATATGAATTGTGAAGCATACATGAAAGGAATGCAGCCCTGATCAAGCAATGCTCCAATTCCGTCACCCTCTACTGATGGAATCGTTCAGCTGCTCCAATGGATTTATTCAGGCCGGTCTCTCCAGTGATGATCAGAGACTAGACATATGCTCTTGTAGTCATAGATAGTCATCTATGACTATTCAAGATATACTTGGGTGATTTTCATCGCCACCAAGTAGGACGTCAAAACTGAACTATCGAAACTTCTGAAAAGACTGAGCGTCAAAAAGGATATCAAGATTCAAAGAATACACTCAGATCGAGGAACAGAATTTTTGAACTCAATGATGAAAGAGTACTACGAAGCTGAAAAGATCAAGCATGTAACCTCAGTGGCATGTACACCTCAGCAAAACAACCTTGCTGGAAGAAAGAACATAACACTCAAAGAAGCAGCAAGAACGTTACTCGCAAACTCAAGTCTACAGTCAAAGTTGTTGAGATAAGGATTCAGTAGACATATTTATAGATTTGAAGATCCCAAAATCCCTAGTTGAATGATGTACCTTCGTTTCTGTAATAGCTTAGTATGAGTCAGTTGTTAGGAACTCAGTAGGCTAGAGTTCAGTAGCTGCAGAGTTCAGTAGAAGACCTTGCACTCAACTGATGGACTCAAAATCGAAGATGTCTGTTGGTCAGCCGACACCAACTGAATCTGCACAAGAATTCGTGCCCATGCATTGATACTCAGAAGAACGTCAGTTGGAAGTCACTTCAGTTGAAGGCCCGAGGATTTAGAGGAAGTCAACCTTGGTGTTTGACAAGTCTCACCTATCAATCTACCTCGACCAATAAGGAGCCAACAAGAACTTATCTTTTCTGACAAAAGCTGCTCCCAGACTGAAAAAGAGGTGTATCTCTACAGTGCACCTACTCATCAACGTTCAAATTTAAGGAACCGTTTTTCTTGTCGTCTTCACACGTAGCTAGACCCATCTCCAATGGATCTATTTACAATCGACGACTATATAAGAGAAGTCTTCATGCAGAGACACCACCGGGAACCCAAACTATCAACACACAAAACTCTTAACGATCTCAATCGAAGAATCTAGAGAAGAACTAGCATTTATAGAATAACCCTTTAGTTCATCAATTAGAGTTATCCTTGTTCCCCTTCTCTTATCTAAGCAAGCCTTATTGTAATATTTTATTTCTTATAAACCTCGTGGAAGTTCACATCTTTGTGAAACTGTTCTTATTATAAGAACTTCCTCTTAGTTGGAGAAGACTCAAACTCTTTAAGTTTGAAACCCCTATAAAAGTTACTATGACTATAAGAGAGAATCTATCCTACGAACATATCACTAAGAAATTGCTCAGTATAAGCTTCAAGTTGTATCTGTCTTGAGAGAATATCACTGAGACTTGTTAAGTATAAATATAACAGGTATACTGCTTTGGTCAGGAGAGTGGACGCAGGACCCAATGTGTCTGAACCACTTTAAAAAGTTGTTGTATTGATTTACTGTTTCCTTTAACTGATCATACTGAATTAAAATTGTATTTCATCAAACCCAGCATAAAACCCGATTTTCCAACTGAGACGTTTAATAGCGCCTACACTTCCGCACATAACTCTGCGACTAACTCAAGTCAGTAGAACTGAACTCAGTAGAAGAATTTCATGCCAACGCGATTTGAAAGCATATTTGGCTATCTGACTCAGTTCAGTAGCAAACTCATCTAGAGCTGACTTTCGCGTTTGAGAAACAAATTTGTATTCAGGTGTATTCATCCCCCCACCCTCTAAACCTGAATCACGTCTCAAAACCAACAATTGATATTAGAGCGGTGTTCTTAACTGATCACCATTTTTTGAAACTGGCCTATCTCGAACAAAAATCCTAGAAAACCCTATTTTCACTACATCTTGCATCTCTTTATTGCATCATATATCCTATATTTAAATCGCTGATATTTCAGGGATTAGGACGGTACCCATGTTCTCAACAAAGAACTATGTGGTATGGCGAGTGATGATGGAGGCACATTTGACTTCACTGCACGACAGCATGACCGACATCCTGGAGAAAGGATCTATTATTCCGATGATCAACTCACTTAAACTTGCATTGGATGGAGCAGAAGGTGCCCGAATCGGTCCAAAGGTCACCAAGGACAAAAGCCTCTTCACTCCTGAGGAGAAGAAATTGCACAACCTCGACTGAGTCGCTCGAAACGAAATACTGATGACACTCAGTGACTGATATCTCGGGAGAGTACATGATTGCAAGACTGCAAAGGAGCAATGGGATGCTCTCACTGTTGGGATTTTGTATACTGAAAGCAAATTTTATGCTTGTATACAATGTGTTTTGTGCCACCACTATTTTATTCTCCTATCTGATAAATATATATATTTGCACATGTTATCTTTTATCTTGTATAAAAGTTAGATTTGTGTAGTGTGTCGGGTATCACAGAAGACAAGACAAATTGGTTGAACTGACAAGATATAAACAGTTATCACAGCTGAGACAACTTAAGGATAAGTTGTCGATTTAAGCTGCAGTTTAGATAAGAAGTGGCATGTCTTAGCAGGTTATCTTTACTGGTACACTGAAGGTAGTGTATTGACGGATTACAGTGAGATGTGTTCTCCTAACTGACCTTAGTGGAGAACCAAGATCTCGGTGACTTAGCTGGTCTTAAGCTTGGTAAGACTTCAGCTGAGTGCATTTGGCTATCTATCACTTTGACCTACTATGGTGAACGTCATCGCGACTGGATCTATGTATCTTGGGTGTTAGTAGTTATTTGTGGCTCAGACTGGTTGTCTGTATCTTACAGCCGTATCTTAGTAAAATGGGTTGATAATATCCCCTGAGGAACTCGAAAGGATTAGCATACTAAACCCAGCCGGTTGATTAAGTTAAGGTGTATTAATAAGGTCGAGTGGTACTACTCAGGAAATATAAGATGTTAATTAATTTAAGCTGTCAGTGAGCTTAATTAATTAACGTATATTTCTATCTTAAATACGGAGATCGATTAAGTCTAAAATACAAGCCCTTGCTCAATTTGGGATAAAGGGGTAAGTCAGCACGGATTCTCTAGTGGAATGAATCTGTGTTTATTAATTAATTTTGCTCTGGGCTGAGCATAGATAATTCATTAATTTGAGGCCCAACTTTATTTCTTGTATTAGTTCCCTGATCTGGCCCAATTAGTTGCCTAGTTATTTATTGTCTCTCAGAAATCATTATTAATGGATTAATGTATTTTTACATTATTTAATAATGTTATTTATCTGGAATTAATTGACTGGGCTAATTAATTGATAAATATTAGAAGCCCAGTAGATTAATTAATTATATTATGGGCTAATTATGTGGAAACCCATTAGAAATATAATTAAATTAATGGGCTACAAATATATTAAAATTATATTGGCTTTTGAAGCCTATATATATTAGTATTCTGTTCAGAAACAGATTACACACATACACACACATAACAGACGCACGGCGTTGATGTTGTGGGAGAGACAGAAATCTTATTTTCTCCAGTTCTCTGACCACCCAGAGAGAGAAAAAGGCCGGGACACAGATCAGAAGATCTGACACACGAGCAACAATCAGAGCCGCGACAACATACGAAGGAGGAAGGTATCATTCCTAACCTAATATTTCCTTCATTGGTATCAGAGCCTGGTTTAGGCTTTGATTGTTGCTGTTAGATGCATGATTAGGTTTATTTCCGTCGTTATCGGGTTAATTTTCGTGTTTGGGGCGGCTTGCGAGCCACTGTTTTGACCCCGTTGTAACGTTTTTCTCGTGAGAAAATCCACGAGTAGATCATAGGACCTATATGTTATGTGATTGTACTATTTTTGTACTGTAATTAGTTCGGGATGCATGAAAATCGAGGCGGGAGGACGGAAAAGGGAAAAACCCTAGCAACTGGCAGATCACGACTGCCGACTTGCGACGGCGCGTGGGGGCGCGTGTAAACAAATTTTTCCTATCCGTTCGGATAGTTTTATTCGTTGTTTCATTAGCTTCTTCTGGATAGCTTCGTCTAGTTTCTCCGGAATAGCGTTGGAAAGGAGAAGTGGTCGTGCTGTCCAAAAAGCCCCAAATTGGAAGAAAACCCTAATTCAGCTAGGGTTCCGCAGCATCCTGCGGCGGCGATTCCTGGCGGGTCCGAGGTTTGATTTTCGATCGGCTTGAACCACTGGATTCCTCGTCACATAGGCTTCGTGTTGATATGTCATATGGGATCATCCGATCTCGGATACGACCGGAATCGACGTCTGAAGTTCGCTGCTCACAAAGAATTTTTCCGACGAATCGTTTCAAAATTGAGGGAAACTGATGGACGATTTCGGCCGGAATCCATTCATGGTGGCCTACAATCGTCCACGAATCATTTCCCATGAAGTAATTGAACGAATCGCAGCTCAAAAGAGGTGAATTTTGGCGGAGGAGCTCATCGGCGACGGGCTGCAAAATTTCATAGTACCAGATCGCGACGACGACTCTCTTGCCCGGATCAGACGTCTGGAGTACGTCAGGGGCTGGCGAGGACGGTGGTGGAGGTCCGGGGTTGGCCGGGAAGGCACTGATGGCGCGCGCGTCTGCGTGTGTGCGATCGCGGCCGCGCGGCCGGGCATCACCGGCGCCGTTCGCGCCGCAGCTGCGCGCGTTTTAAGGCTGCGGTCTTCGGGCGGGGCTGGTCGGGGAGGCGGCGGCTGTCAATGATGGGTTGCGGCGCAGCGGCGGTGGCGTATTTTTTTCGGCGCTGTGTTGTTGAAGAAGAAGCTGACGTGGCGCGGCACATCAACCCCAGTTGCTGATGTGGTGCCACGCGGTGCTGGCGTGTCTGCCACGTGGCAGACCCCCTGATGACGTGGCGATGCAGTTTTCGATGCAGTTTTCAACACAATTTCCAGATTTTAAGATTTTGAAGATTTCGAAGATCTGTATTTTGATCGGGCTATGTAATAGTTAGGAATTACGTGTTTTAAAGCCCGATAACAACGTTTTAAATTTCCTATTTACGCATTTATTTATTATTATGCTTTAGCATGCGATTATGTGATTAATTGCGCTTAGAAAAGCATGTAAATAGGATTTATGTCGTTATTAAGCATGTTTTAATTTTCGCGTGCACGTTTTATTATGTGCGTTTAGAAATTACATGCTTTAGGAATTATGTGATGATGTATGACTCGTAACAAACCTTTTGAATAAAAAGACTAAGCAACATTAAATTAAATTTTTAATTAGATTCCATTAATTTGGATATTAAACACTTAATCGGACCTCCATTAATTGGACTCCACACGAAAGTAGTAAGATTATGTGAGTAAACGTCCACCTGCGTGGCTTGCTTGCATTTTTGAGCTACCAGTTTTGTGAGATGAGTTTTCCAAAATAATACTCCCTCCGTCCCATTGGAAGAGTCTTGTTTTCCATTTTGGGCGTCTCATTGGAAGCGTCTTGTTTCTAAAAAAGGCAAGAATATGTGGACAAGATTTAACTATCCAAAAGTCAAACAATATACACCACACATTATCATTTTCTTAACATCCGTGTCCATTGGAAACAAGACGCTTCCAATGGGATGGATGGAGTATTTGATTATTATTGAGTAGTGGGAGCGAAGCCGTAAACGTCCACCTGTTGCGTGCCTAGTAAACACGAGTACTCTAGAAGATAATAATTAAATAGGATGGCTAATTAGATCAAATTGAATGCGACATGGTTCGAGTAAGTATGTCAATTTCGAGAATTTGATTCTATTTTGGTCAAATTAATGGTCAATGCTTAGATGTCACCGCATGTACAATTCACTTCCCTCGATGTCCCTTCTCGCGTTTTAATAGTGACATGGTCCAGAATATCGAACTATTAATTCCATTCGTCTTAAGAACCTGGACGTGGATTGGAATTAAAGAGTTAGGTAAGTAGCTTGGTTTAGGATTACGCTAGTAAACGTCCACCTGCGTGGCTTGCTAGTGGAATTCCTAGAGCTGTTCGAGGTTTTAATATCGTTGTTTTTACAAAAGGTTACAATGATTATTAATTACGAATTATGTGCAAATATTAATTTTATACATGCTTTTTAAATTATATTTTTCAGATATGTCTGTTCGAAATTTTTCGAGTTCCTAAACAGTCTCACCAACCAAACCCTAATGTGTTTAACAATTTTAAATAATTTCATAGAGTGGAAGAGATATCTTACCTCTCCCAATAAAAGCTCTGCAAAGGTCCTATAAGAACTTATGTTTTAGGACCACTATGTCTAAGAACGAGTTTACTATGAGTATGTTACTCAAATCTTTGGTAGCAGTCAAAGTGGTTATAGGAAAGGGCAAGAGTTCTCAAGTCTTGAATATCCCTAATAGTTCAAGGAATCCTCCGAAAGGCGGAAACCAGAAAAAGAGCAGAAAGGGTGGTCAATTCAAGAAGAACAATGGGAGTAAGAAGATGGTCCTTACCGGTAACGTATGAATGTCAAAGGAGAAAGGAAGGTTCTTCAAGAAGTGGTAAGAAAGGACACTGGAATAATTATAATCCAGATGTCAAGGAAAAACAGAAAGAGACGCGAGTCGCTCTTGTAACTGAGACTGTTCTGGTTTCCTCTTCTACCCACGAAGGGGTAGTGGATTCGGGGGCAACTGATCAAGTTTGTTACACCTTGCAAGGTTTCTTGAAGAAAAAGCAATTGAGCAATGGCGAGGTGGTAGTCTCAATGGGTAATGGATCGAAAGTTCCTGCAATTGCCATTGGATATTTAAATCTATCTTTTGATAGTTCTGTTTTAGTATTTAAAGAAGTTTAATATGTGTCTGAGTTTAGGCGAAACACTATTTTGGTTTCAAAACTCTGCACCATGGATGGTTATAAATCAAGTTTTGATAGTGAAGTTTCTATCATGAAAGACGATGATTTTATCTGTGGTGGACCATTAAACGGATCTTTATATACTATTACTATCATCAAATCCTAAGAAGAGGAAAGAGTCTTCTAAGGTAAACCAAACTTATCTGTGGCACTTAAGACTAGGTCACATCAATCTTAATAGGACTCAAAGGTTGGTGGTATATGGATCATTGGAGTCTCTCCAAGTTGAACCATTTGCAACTTGCGAAACCTATTTGGAAGGGAATATGATGACTAGGCCTTTCAAGGCAAAGGGTTATAAAGCCACAGAAGTATTAAGTTTGATACACTCTGACTTCTGTAGGTCTATGTCTACACAAGCTCGTGGAGGGTATGAGTACTTCGTCACATTTATTGACGATTACTCGAGGTATGAATATGTTTACCTTCTTCACCACAAGTTGGATTGCTTTGAAACCTTTAAGGAATTCAAGGCAGAAGTGGAGAAGAAGCTAGGTAAAGAAATCAAAACACTACGATCTGATCGTGGTAGGGAATACCTATCCAACAAGTTCAAGGACTACTTGACAGAATATGGGATTACATCCCAGCTGACAGCACCAAGCACGCCTCAGTAGAATGGTGTGTCAGAGAGAAGGAACCAAAGTCTCTTAGAGATGGTTCGGTCGATGATGAGTTTTGCAACTTTGCCAGTTTCCTTTTGGGGATATGCCCTAGAGACTGTAGCATACTTGCTGAACCGTGTGCCTTCCAAGTCGGTACAAAAGATCCCTTTCGAGTTGTGGAGCGGGCACAACCCCAGTATGCACCACTTAAAGATTTGGGGTTATCCTGCTTATGTGATAAATAGTCAGGCCGACAAATTGGAATCACGTTCAGAAGTGATGTTGTTCATAGGGTATTTGAAGGAAAAGAAGGGTGGATACTTTTCTGATCCTAAAGAACAGAAGATCGTTGTTAGCCCTAACGCTCGATTCTTTGAAGAGGATTACATTAGTAACCATAAATCTCGAGTCGACATCATCCTTGAGGAATTACAAGGTGGTCGAGTTCCACTTGAATAGCCAGTTGTGCAAGATAGTACTCCACGAGTAACTGCATAATCTGTTAACACAGCGCCTGACACTGTTCGACGTAGTGGGAGGGTGATATTTACACCTGATCGGTATATGTTCACTGGGGAGACGTTTAATCATCTCTCGGCAGCTGAACAAGATAATGTGGATCCCTGGACTTACAATGAAGCAGTGGGAGATGTAGATGCAGATTCCTAGCGAATTGTCATGGATTCAGAATTTAAGTCCATAATTGATATTGATGTATACGAGATCACGGAACTACCTGAGGGCTGCAAGGCTATTGGTAGTAAGTGGGTATACAAGAGAAAGAGAGAGGACCGAATGGAGAGATCATGGCATTTAAGGCCAGGCTAGTAGCGAAGGGTTTTTACCCAGAAAGAAGGTATCAATTACGAAGAGACCTTCTGGCCTGTAGCAATAATCAAGTCCATTCGGATTCTCCTTGCCATTGCAGCTCACATGAACCTAGAGATCTGGCAAATGTATGTCAAAACCGCATTCCTAAACGGTCACCTTCAAAAAAGGTAGGGACATCTACATGAAACAGCCAGATGGTTATGTGAAGGAGGGCAAAGAGCATCTAGTTTGGAAGCTTAAGAAGTCTATTCATGGACTTAAGCAAGATTTTCGGTTATGGCACCAGCATTTTTGACGAGGTAGTTAAATCCTATGGATTTGTATCCTGTCCTAACGAGGTGTGTGTACAGTATTTATGTTAACGGGTCAGTTGTGTTTCTTACATTTTACGTAGATGACATCCTTCTCATTGGCAACAATGTTGAAGTGTTATCAGACGTAAAGATGTGGTTATCCGAGCAGTTTCAAATGAAGGACTTAGGTGAAGCTGCTTACATCCTTGGGATCAGGGTTATCCGAGATCGCCAGAAAAGGATGTTAAGCTTGTCACAACTGTCCTACATTGACACTGTTATTGCTCGTTTTAGCATGCAAAAAGCCAAGAGAGGTTCAGTACCTTTCAGACATGGCATTTTTCTATCCAAGAATCAGTGCCCTAAAACGCCTGAAGAGATAGAAAGTATGAGGCTAGCACCATATGCTTCCGTTGTCGGTAGCCTCATGTTTGCGATGCTTTCTACGAGAGCAGATATCTCATATGATGTAGGCATGGTCTCAAGATATCAGTCTATGTCATTTTCATTAAACTCACGACATCTCGTAAAACTGACTGTGGCGCATTAAATGCAGGCGATAGAGATAGGTAGGTGAGATTATAGGCGCCACAATAATCATAACCTATTATAACATCCAATCTGAACTGTCCACATTTTTAAAAACCGATTAATCTCAACCGCATGCTTTAAAATCGCCTCATATTCAAATTTGAATATATATATATACGCATCTCATCTATAACCTAAATCACATTTCCGCCATTTTCGAAGATTTGTGCTCTCTGCAACTATTCCATACTTGCATTAGACTTCTCTCGCATTTTAAGCACATACTCTTCGGTAAGATTTCTATAAACTAAATTTGCTTGCTAACTTACTCTATTTTCGAGTGCTAACTTTCGTTTTGCAGATTTCAGTTCATAAGATTGTGATGATTGTTCCCATCAACGACGTTCTGATCCCGTAACATATTGATGATATCCTATTAGGGAAGAGGGTGTTATTCAGACCCATTTTGTCCATAAGGACATGTGGCGTAGAGTGTATGACTCCTATTTTCAATGCACTAGAGAGATCGGGCCTCCTACCGATCCTCTCTCGTTCTCCGCATCATCATATCTCTCGCCAAGTCGCTGAATTCTTTCTGAATTATAGGAAAGATGACGACTCGAATGCATCTCCTCCGTCATATCGAGGCGTGAAGTTCGTCCCAATCAGTGGGAGGACATGGGCGCTCAGATGGATGTGGCAAGACGTCTACATGTCAGCTTCGAACTGGCAGACGAAGGGACACCAATCACCAAGTACAAGGAATCTGAGATCGATGAGTACCTATGTCGATTCAGCGGTGAGAAGAGTGTCGTCTTCAAAGCTACTTTCTCGAAGGGCACATCTGAAAAGCCTGCTCAGCTCCAGACTCAACCTGACTCGGATCATGATAAGTCACCACCCAAGGACGCAGACTAGGGAGGATCAGCCGAGGGAAAATCACCCAGAGATGATGATTCACCACCTCCACCTCCGTCATCCGATGCCATCATCTCAACGCCTTCTATGTCTGAGCATACTAAAAAGCTAAGCAAATCCAGCTATGAAGCTGTTGAGATAAAAGACGCTTCAGTGACAACACTCAACAAATGCCTTAAGCGTCAAGGTCACAAGAACCGTCTTCTACCCAAAGACTTAAACTCCAAATGGAGCCAGTCTACTGAGGCTCAGACTCAAAAATAGAGTGACCTGACAATTGAATTGCAGAGGATCAATATGCCTATTATTCCTAATACTGATGAGATCCTCAACAAGGAACTTGAAGCACAGAGGACTGATTTGAACTCTCAATCCCAACAGCTTTTGAATTCTCAGGCCCAAACATACCTGACAAAATGGTCGTTGCACTATCAGATGTCCTCAAGGTCGTCGAAGAGCGAAACAAACTAACCACTAAAAGTGTCGCTCGAGAACTTGTGGAACAAGCTAACACCGGTCGTACAATTAAGAATGAATCCATTGAGTTTGTTCAGACGTACCTGACATGGAATGAGGTAGCAAAGGCTGAACCACTCAAAATCGCCCAGACTAAACAGGACTAACACTGGAATGATTATACAGACGCCGTCAAGGACGTTGAAGCTAAGATTGAGGCAATAAGCCTCTCAGTCTCAGGCTTTGAAGAAAAGGTCACCACTTTGGCCACTCTAATAGATGATGCCAAAAAGGGGGAAGGAAGGAAGTAGAAGGAAACAACTACTGACCCTCATTAAAGCAGAAGAGGCGACTGTTGCAGATAAGAGTAAGAGAGAAGAAGAGAAAGGGGAAGATTCAAGAGAACCGACTGAAGCAGCAGTTACCGAAGTAGCTCAGTTTATTGAGGAGATAACTGAAAATGAGCCAATAAGCTCAGCTGCCAAGGGAAAAGCTATAGCTGCTAACAGTCCTCCCAAACCTAAAAAGGTCAAATTTCGATCAGCTGATGAACATTTTTCCTATTGTTGGGTTATGAGTCAGTGGTTGTTTAGATCATTGCTAGGGGTACTTAGAACTATTGTCAGTAGTTCATGTACTAAGGACATTTTGTAATATTTTATTTTTGGGGGAAATTGTTGTAATTTTCATCGCTATAGAATTGAAGATCCCAAAACCTATCCTGAACCTGATGTGTGTTTTGAACATGATGATGTAATAGGCTAGACTTGCTCTTATCTTCATTGATTATTTTGTCTAAGTCTTGTAAGGGGTGTTGTTGGTCTGAACTTCAGTAGAGAAGTTAAATTCCAGAGCCCCATGTCATCAGTTTATAGAGCTCATATCTTCAGGTCCTCCAGCAGTCTGTTTTCAGCAGAAGAACTCTTTCAGCAGACCTCAGTTGAAGACTCAATACGATTCTTTATCTACTGAATAAGAGAAGAGCTCGGTACCTTCAGAGTCACCAACTGTCCATCCTCAGTAGAAGATTCTTATCAGCAGACTCAGATGAAGAAGTCAGTATGATCGGTCCGAATCTACTCAGCGCATGCAACTCAGTTGCAGATTCGACAAGGAAACAACTGCCCAACTATTATCATTCGAATGTCAGTAGAGTTTATTCAATACGAGGATCAGAGAGAGTCAACTCAGATGAAGACTGATGTCTGACAAGTCTCACCTACCACAAACCTCTACCAATGAGAAGCAACCAAAGCCTTACCTGCTCTGACGTTTAAAGCTGCTCTCATGTATAGAACCAAACACTCTGCGGCGCTCTTTCGATTTCATTGGATGTTTGTGACACGTGGCATCTTCCTCTCCAACGGATACATGCCTGGGTCACGACTATAAATAGAGAAGAGTCTCCAAGCTCAACACACGGGACATCAAGGGAATATAAGCTCATTACGTACAAACTCTCTAGCGCATTAAAGCCGACCCAGCGAAGAACTTGCTTAGTTGAATATCCGTAGTTCTTCTCACTAGTGATTCTTTAGTTCCCTCTTCTCTATCTAAGCTCCACTGTTATATCTATATCTTAGAACCTTCGAAGGAGTTCACTTTTAAGTGAATTGTTCTTATTGTAAGAACTCCTTCATTGTGGAGAAAATCCCCTCCCCTTCAAACTTCGGTTTGATTTGTAAAGTACCTAAAGATTATAATTTAAAAGGGTATGTCCAGCGTACAAATTCCTTGTGGACATAGGATCTTACGTATCCGAACTATGTTAAAAATTGCTTGTGTCATTTACTATTTTATTGCATTGTGCTCAAACCGATTTACAGACTCATACTTTTCATAAAACGTATTATAAAGTGCACCAGCCAAAACTACTTTGGTTTGCGAAAACACGTTTTTCAAAAGAGACGAAGTCATATGGGCCCCACACTTATCTGCACTGAAACTCATCGACTGAACTCTCTATACTCACAAAAGTCAGTAGAACAGATTTAGTAGTTGAGACACTCTGACCCGCGATCAGAAAGCACTTATTTTGGTACTGTTCATTCAGTCGCATTTCTCAACTAAGCTGACCTTCTCGTTTGAGGAAAAACTTGTAATCAGGTGTATTCACCCTCCCCCCCCCCCTCTACACCTGATACTCATCTCCGGATCAATAATTGGTATCAGAGCGGTGTTCTGCTGATCATCGTTTTTGAAAAACTTACTGGTCTAATCGAACAGATCCTGAAAACATTTTCACAGCACAAGCATCTCTTTATACATCCTTATACTCTTACCCAAAATGTCTGATATGTCAGGTATTTGGATGGTGCCGATGTTCTCAGTGGAGTACTATACGGTATGGCGCGTGAGAATGGAGGCGCACCTTACATCGCTGCACGACAGCATGACAGACGTCCTTGAGACAGGACCTATCATTCCCATGAATGACAGTGTACAATATGCCGATGTGGGAGGTGTAGGAGCACAGACTGGTGCAAAGGGTCCTAAAGATAAATCTCCCTTCACGCTGGAAAAGAAGAAACTGCACAATCTTGACCGAGTAGCACGGAACTCAATCCTGACAACGCTCAGTGATTCTCACCTCAGGAGAGTGCAAGATTGCAAGACAACAAACGAACTTTTGGACGCCCTGGCTGTACTGAGCCAAGGAACCCCGTAGATCAAAGAAAACAAGCTCGAGCTATAGCTTCAAAAGTTCGACAACTTTGCTATGGAGCCCAACGAAACCATTGACGAGCTTAGCATCAAATTTTGCAACCAGATCAATGTAATCAATGGGCTGGGGAGAACATTCACCAACAAAGAGATGAACACCAAGATCTTAAGAGCGTTACCTCGACTTAAGTGGCTTCCTTTTGCTACTTATTTACGACGTTCTGTTCTTAATACTTCTGATGTTATCTTTTCAGAACTAAAGACTGAGGAGTTCGAGCATATCTACCCCAACAGTGCGTTAGCGCTCCAGCTGACACTCAAATTGACCATGTTTTCAAAGCAACAGTCAAAACTTTAGGAGCCAACCCCGGTTCTACTAGAAAGACAGTAGCTGCTTCAGAAGCAAAATCCACAGAGACCCCTGCTACTGAGTGTCTTGCGGTTATGGCTCTCAAATATCAAAGGGAGAAGGAGAGATTCAGAAAGCTAAAGAAATATCATGGAGAATCTCCCTCAGTTAAGAACGATAATCATAAAAGGGAAGAATCTAAACCTTCTCCTGATTGCGGGAACATAGAACATATTGCGAGTCCATCCAACAGCTCAACTGGAAAAGGTAGCAGAGTTACTGTGTGCTACAGCGAGCGGAACGACATGCCAGAAGAGAAAAAATTGCCCGAAGGAGGTAGGCCTACATTGCCAGAGAGCTATCCGACGACTCAATAAAGGAAGATACCTTCATGTATTCTTCTGAAGATGAAGCTGTATTTATTGTTGTTGAGGTCGGTGAAACGAATCTTCGAAACATCGACTGAATAATGCCTGATGGCTGGAGAAGAGGTTGAGGTAAATTCTAAACTTATTATAACCTCCTCTTCACAGAGCACACACGACACGTGCTCAGCTACAGGTGAACCTCTAGACATGATACAAGAGTATGGCGACCTACTAGAGGAGCAGATTCAGTTGAGTAGAGAGTTCAGTAGAACTGCTTAGTAACTGGAACAGGTAAAGGCTGAAAATCAGAGAGTTTCTTCTGATTGTCAGGTCTCTACTGATTCAGAGAATCTTGTTGTGAGACTGAAGGAAGAGATTGAATCTCGTATTACTAAGTCTCAGCTTCACGAAACTCAGATATCAGTCTTGACTAAGGACAATTCTAAGAAAGATACTAAGATAGCCAGACTCAGTCAGAAGCTCGCAAAGGTTGAAAAGGATTATGAATCACTCAGGAAAAATGATGAAGTTTGGCGAGGACAGATGACTGATCAATACCTTGGAGCCAAGGAGAAAATGGAGAGCATGCTTAGAGCACAAAGGCCAGTCGTCATGAAGGAAGGACTCGGCTATACACACGAATCTTCAACCTCTACCTCTAAAGGCTTAGAATTGTTAGCTGATAGGTTCGTCAGAGGCTCAAATCACTGAACCTACACTCAGGCGAAAAACAAACAGAAGATTATTGCACCTCAGCCGAGCATCAAGCAACTGACCAAGAGTTCTAGCCCCAGAACACCACGATCAAATTCAGGGGGAACTAAGAAGATCAGATGGGCAGAGCAGTATGGCAAACCACTGTATGAGCATCCAACACAATACGGTTCATACTATTATGAGCCCAGGTCAGGAAGAGCACAAAACCTCAGAAGAAGAAAGTTTCTGAACCTAAAGCTGCTAGAAAGTCAATATTCCGAGCTCAGCGGAGAAGAAAACTGAAAAGGTTCAGAAGAAGAAAGTGTCTGAGACTCCCAAGGTCACCAGACAGATTTGGGTCGCAAAACCATCGACTAACGCTTAAGGACCCAAGCTGAACCAAAAGGGTACCTAAAATTGTTTCTATTTTGTAGGTGCATAAGGACCCTTGGATCATGGACAGTGGCTGCTCGAGACATATGACATATCAAAAGAGCTTGCTGACCAATTATGTACAAGAAGATGGTTCCAGAATTGAGTTTGGTGACAACTCGAAAGGCTATACAAGGGGATATGGAACACTGAGCATTGTGACTGCTTCAGTTCCAAGAGTAACATATGTTGAAGGAATTCAACATAATCTCCTTTCTGTCAGTCAATTCTGTGATAATCTTAACAGGGTCACCTTTAACGCTGGTTTTTGTGATGTTATTAATAAATCTACAAGGAAAACAGTGTTATCAGGTTCGCGGAAGAAGAACATCTACGTTGCAAACTGGAACACCGTCGAACCTGAGGCTTGCTTGCTTGCCTAGATGAAGTCAAGTGATAAAACAGGATGGATGTGGGATAAGAGGCTCAGTCACATGAACCTCAAGGCAATGAACAAGCTACCTAGGGACTCAAGAGTCAGAGGACTGCCCAATGAAGCTTTCATCAATGACAAAAATTGTGAAGCTTGTTTGAAGGGAAAGCAGATAAAGAAAAGTAATCCACCAATTCCGTCACCTTCCACTGATGGAATCCTTCAACTGCTCCACATGGATTTGTTTGGGCCAGTCTCTCCAGTGACTATAAGAGGCAAGAAGTATGCCATCGTCGTTATTGATGATTATTCAAGATATACGTGGGTTATCTTCATAGCCAACAAATCTAATGTCAAGACTGAGTTGTCAATATTGCTGAAGAAACTCAGTGTGGAAAAAGACATCAAGATTCAGAGAATTCGCTCAGACGGAGGGACTGAAATTTCTCAACTCAGTCGTAAAAGAGTACTGCGACAATGAGGGGATTCAGCACGAGACTTCAGCAGCTCGCACTCCCCCGCAGAACGGTCTTCCTGAACGGAAGAACATAACATTGAAAGAAGACGCAAGAACGCTCCTAGCAGACTGTGGACTACCCTCAAAGTGTTGGGCTGATGCTACTGACACCACCTGCTACACTCAGAACCGGTCACTACTTACAAAGCAACACTACATGAAGACACCATACGAACTATGGAAAGGGAGAATTCCTTCTATTTCTCATTTTCATATTTTTTGGTTGTCCTTGCTTTATCCATAATAACGAATGATGTTCCTGAGTGAAATACCCCTGAACCTGGAAACTCAATAGATCCTAACCTTCTTACTGAATTGCTTTAGTCACATAATAGCACTAGTGAAATGCCTAACACTCCTGTTGACTGTACAGAAGTAATTTCAGAAGAAGAAGCCAAACGCAGACGTTCATGGTTGGACGCTCACTCTTCTGATCTCATTATTGGAGATCCATCAGCAACAGTAAGGACAAGATCATGATTAATTCAAGGAGAAAGTACAATATACTTCTGCTTCTTGTCCACTGAAGAACCTCAGTTAATAGAGGATGCTTTCAACGACGCTGATTGGATTATTACCATGCAAGAGGAGCTGAACAAGTTTGTCCGAAACAAAGTTTGGGAGCTTGTTGACAGACTTAGACACCAACACGTAATAGGTACCAAGTGGGTCTTCAAGAACAAGCGAGATGAAAACAACGTCATAGTAAGAAACAAAGCTCGACTTGTTGCTAAGGGATACTGTCAAGCCGATGGAATAGATTTTGATGAAACTTTCGCTCCAGTCGCCAGATTGGAAGCCATTCGTCTATTCCTAGCCTATGCAACACATCAAAGATTCAAAGTATATCAGATGGGTGTTAAGTCAGCGTTTCCTGAAGGAAGAAGTCTATGTAGAACAACCACCCGACTTTCAGCAGGGACATCAGGTTTATAGACTCCGGAAAGCTCTGTATGGGTTAAAACAAGCACCCAGGGCTTGGTATGATACCTGTCAGAGTTTCTTCTTCAGAAAGGTTTTCAGAAGGGGACAGTAGATCGCACTCTGTTCTGCATTAAGTCAGGTGATGACATTCTACTAGTGCAGATCTACGTGGACGACATTATTTTTTGGTGCAGGAACGTGACTATATGTCAACAATTCGAGAAAATGATGAAGGAGAAGTTCGAGATGTCCATGATGGGAGAGATGAACTACTTCCTTTGTTTTCAAGTGAAGCAATCACCTGAAGGAATATTCATCAACCAAGCCAAGTACACTCGAGATCTCCTGAAGAGATTTGGCTGCGACTCAAGCAAGCCAGTCAAGATCCCCATGAACACGAATTTTAAAATTGATCTAGACAAAGAGGGAGCTTCTGTTAACTCTACTGATTATAGAGCTATTATTGGTTCTTTATTATATTTAACAGCAAGGAGACCTGACATAACTTATGTTGTAGGTGTATGTGCAAGATTTCAGGCGAATTCCAAGCGAAGTCATCTAGACTCAGCAAAGAAGATTCTGCGATACCTGAAGGGAACACCTGATGCTGGGTTATGGTATCATGCTGATGATAATCTTGTTCTAACTAGATATTCTGATTGTGATTATACAGATGCGGGATAGATCGAAAGTCAACTTCTGGAACGTGTCAGTTGCTGGGCAGTAAGCTGATATCATGGTTTTCAAAGAAACAACATTCAGTAGCAACGTCCACTACTGAAGCAGAGAATATGGCTGCCGGAAGTTGCTGCGCCCAAATCCTTTGGCTTCGACAACAACTGCGTGATTATGGTATAACTCAAGATGAACTGCCCATCTACTGCGACTCCACCAGTATAATTGCAATAACTCAAAACCCAGTTCTTCATACGAGATGCAAGCACGTGGACATCGGACACCACTTCATCGGAGACCATGTCGAAAAGAAGGATATCAGGATGGAGAAAATCCATACTGATAAGCAAAGGGCAGACATACTGAACAAGCCGCTTGCTGAGAACAGGTTTAGAGAACTCTCAGTCGAGCTAGGTCTACTGGATGCTTCTGACTTAAATCAGTAAGAAAATTCAGTACGACAAGTTAGAAAGTCAAAATTCAGTACTTGATTCAGGAGGGTGAATCATACAGTACACAGTAAGGGGGAATGTGATTACTTCAGTATCACAAAGATTCTCCTAATTTGATTTGGTAAACAGTTGACCGTCAAGATCAGCTGAAGAGGTTTGTGTATTATGTTCTGTATTTCATTTAGAAGCATGCGTGCATTTATTATTTCAGTAGCTTGCATTCAGTGGCATGAACTGCATTTATTTCCCGCCATAAATTATTAAGGATAAATTCAGTAGAAATCATTTTCATTTAAAATAAATTATCCTTAGAACTGCCTGCAACGCATTTAATGCATGTCTTCTCACCTTACTCTAACTGTGCAAACCTTACGTGGGTCTAGTTTAGAGGCGGCTAAGTAATCATTCCTTTTATAAAATTAAATTCTAACCGTCCAGAAAAAGCGAGATTTTATCCTGGTCGTCAGATCTTAAAACCCTTGATATTCAAATCTTATAAAATCTCTTCTCTTTTCTCTCTAAACATACTTTACGCCATTACTGCCTGAAGAGAGTTTCTTGATCAAAATTCTGAACTGCATCTTCTGAACTGCATCTTTCTCTCATCAAGCTCTCTTAATCTCGATAACTTTCTGTCTCTTAAATATGTATCTTACTCACTCTATTTTAGAGTGCTGACATGATTCTTGCAGATTTCTAATATACGATGGCGTCTCTTGTGCCGAACCCTGCCAACATCGAGGAAATTATTCAGAACAGGGTCCAGTTTGAACCCACGATGGAGTTCCACCTAGCGGAGCTGCCTTTCATGGATCCCATATTCTCCGCTCTAGAAGCCTCTGGGGTGAAGACACTTCTCACGAAGCACCCCAAGGCGTACCTTCCTCGACAGGTCATAGAGTTCTTCTTTAACCTGCATCCCGTTGAGGACATGGACGCAGAGGTGACCGTGATTCAATATATGAGGGAGGTTTCCCCTCAGAAAGGGGAGGACAACCATGCGGACATCAGCGTCCTGGAAAGGCTGAAGTCGATATTTGAGTTTCCCGACAGCGACATCTTCCCCATCGACTATAAGGAAGCAGAGCTCAATGATTACATCCAATGCTTCTGCGGTCGGATGGACATCTCATTCAAAGCTGCATTTCCCAAGAATCAGCTTCTGTCGGAGTACAGAGGACTAGTGTACATCGTGATCTACATCCTCACGAGCGCTGCAGGTTTGTTCGACCAGTTGTCCAAGCCAGACTCCAAATCATGATGACAATAATGGATGGAGTCCAGGTGAACTGGACACAGTTCTTCATGTCCGAGCTGAAAGTTCAAGCTCAGAAGTTTGTTGCCACCGAGTCAGGAGAGAGAAGACTGATTAGTGTGGGCAAACTCCTGTATGGGACGAAGGTGTCCATACTGATAGAAGAATTAGTGACGAGCCATGCGTCCTTTGGGGACATAAAATATTTTGAGAATAAGCTGATAAAGTTCAAGATTAAATCAACAGCTGAGAAATCAATCGGGCATGGAACCGAGCTAAAAATATCATCTATTGATCTGCCTCCACGCACCGACCAACCCAAGAAGAAGAAGCTATCCTAGCCAGAAGCTTTTAAGGTTGTCTCCCCACCGCCCCCTCAGGTGGAAGACTTACAAGACACTGACACTGGAACTGAAGGTGCTACGTTGAAGGACAAAGTTCAGCGCGTAAGTACAGAGGAAACTCAGCAGGAAGAAGAAGTTGAACCTGCAGCTGAAGTTTCTTCTAAGCAATCGTCTATAGTTCTGCTGACCCGACTTCGCACAACAGGAGAGATCTCTGAACAGATTCATGAGATCTCTCAGCATCAGGATCTAGTAGACGTATTTGTTCGGGCAAGGACCCAGATGCTGCTGAGGTTCCTTAATTGGGATATCCTCGCTGATCTTATTCAAAAGTATGATGTGGACTCCCTCCTCGTAGAGGAACAACATATTCAGGCGGTTATCGGGTTTGGGGAACCCACTGACATTAACTCCTTCGAGGACCTGCGTTCCGCCATGCTCTATCTCCTAGAGCTCAGGTCCTCCTCCTCGCCCGCCAGAGATCCTTCGCCGCTAGATCACCAGGATGGTGATGGTGATGATGATGATAACATTCCCAAGGATGCAGAGAAGGGAGACTCTGCTGAGGGTAAGACGCCAGCGAGAAGGGCGATTCACAACCTCCTCCTCCGGAATCTGGTGCTAGCCCTGTTGCGTCGTCTTCTAGACAGCAACAACTCGCTCCTTCTGAGCAGATGATCAGTACCTCATACTATCAGATCAAACCGAGAGGTACCGTATCCTCCAAGTTAGTCAACGAGCAATCAGGAAGCAAGGAGACAAGAATCGTCTCCTGGCCAAAGATGTGCACCTGAAGTGGGCATAGTACACGAAAGCTCAACCGAGCAGGTTGACACTCTTTCTGGCGAAGTCAAGAAGATCTCGAATACTACTCCTCCGAACTTTCAAGAGATCGTCGAGACTGTGCTAGCAGCTCAGAAGGCGGACCTGGCCGCACAGTGTCAGCAGTTGCTGGAAGCTCAGTAGAAGATATTCTCAGAGCAACTGTCTGCAGCATTGGCCAACGTCTAGACAGTGATGGATGAGAGGAACAGGCTTGCCAGTTCAAGTGTATCCTCAACAATTGAAACTCAGGTGGCAGCCCTAAAACTCAACCAGAAGGAGATGACAAACTCCCTCGATGCATTGCTCTTGCAGCAGCGTCATCAAACAGATGCCCCAATCCGATCGATCAAGAAGGATAAGGAGGATGATTGGGTGCATTACTGTGATGCGGTCGGGGACTTCAACACAACTTCCACACAGATCAAGAAGTCTGTCTACACCCTCCAATAGAAAGTAGCAGCGATTAAAACTCTCCTAACCTCGGCAGATGATGCCAAAAAGGGGGAAGGAAAAGGGAAGGAAGTGTTGAAGGAGTCAGCAGAGAGGGTACAGCTCAAGAGGGAAGGTTCAATAGCCGGAACCAGTTCTCTCCCCCCTCTCTCAGTCCAAACAGAGGCTCAGCCCGAAGCTCCTTTAGCAGGGCCATCTGAGCCTCAACAGCAGCAGACTATGCAGGCTGGAGGATTGGGTGAAGGATCCTCAGCCCAGGCGCACATTGATGATGTGGCCCGATTTGTCAAAGGGTCCGAGGTGGATGAGGAGCCCCTGCCAACCAAAAGGCCCGGAAAGGAGATTACTTCTGAGAACACTCCCTCCTCCTTCTCCGTTGCCTAAGTTCAAAACCAGAGAAGAGCAGGAAAAGCATGACAAACGAGTGGCACAGCAGCTGCAGGACAAACTTGACTATGAAGTCATGATGGAGGAAGAAGCAAAGCTGAAGAGGAAACCAAAAGCTCCTAAGGCTAGGTCGTTGAAAAGACAAGCTCAGTTGATATTTGCTCAGCAGAAGAAAAATGCTGTAAAACAATCTGCTCCTGAGCCTACTGACGATTCTGACACCAACAACCTTCGTCTCGCTCAATAGCTGAAAAATCTTCCTAAACTTACAGCTGAGCAAGAAGCAGAGGACAAGACCACATGGGACGCTTTGCAGAAAGGCCTCAACCTCAGATCCAGAGATAGACGTGCTGCTGAATTAAGAGAGAAGAAGAGACAGGCTGATCTGGCCAATATCATAGAGATGACTGAACAAGCAGCCAGAGAGCCTATCTTAGATTTCAGCAAGCAGATTCC
Source organism: Lavandula angustifolia (assembly GCA_028984105.1). Classification (NCBI taxonomy): domain Eukaryota; kingdom Viridiplantae; phylum Streptophyta; class Magnoliopsida; order Lamiales; family Lamiaceae; genus Lavandula; species Lavandula angustifolia. Next base: position 29,194,653 of record CM054815.1, on the reverse strand, counting down.
AAGGACATCCAAGTTCTTCAGGCATGGTGCTCAGAAGCCTCACTTGAAGAAAACTCCGCATCGCCGCATCGACAAATAGATTCCGTGGAACCTGAACGAGGAGTGGGAAGAGCTTAAGGATGATTTCATCAAGGCATACTATGTGTCGCAGTGCTATCCATCCGAAGTCTCGGCGGTCGATCTATTTGATCAGTTCCTATATCATCATGACCCCAACTTCAGAGCTCAGATTAAGCTCCTGCTATTCAAAGAGAAACTGGCATTCACAACCCTTGCCTATCGCCCATTGAATCCTCCAATGATAGTTCAGGGCGTCGTCTGCACTAGAGAGATTGAAGAAGAGGTGGAGACAACAGTTCATCGCAACAATCTTGATATTCAGACGACTGATGATCTCATCCCCATCCAGGCCCTGAGGGAAAGAATCTACTAATCCTATAGGTTGGATGCTCCTGCTGCAAAGTCTGCTGACTTCAAGGCTAAAATCAAGAAATTCAGGCGTTAGCAGCTTCAGCTTTTCTCCTTATCTTGTGTAATAGATAGCTTAGACTGATTGTACTCCTCATGCCTTATCATTAATATATCAGTTTTTGCTGTTAGCCAGACAACTACTCATTATCTTAAAGCTGTGTTTCTTTACTTTAACACTTTTTGATCACTGTAGTGATCTTACACGCACTCACATATCTTGATTTCTTCGGATATGTCTATCTTTTATAAGCTGTTAACCTTGCTATCATTCATCAGTTGTTAGTGAATCTTCTGGGGTTAGTAGTTTAGTGCTTAGTGGTTTTGGCATCATCAATTAGGAGGAAATTGTAGGGTTATGAGTCAGTGGTCGTTTAGATCATTGCTAGGGGGTATTTAGAACTGTCGTTAGTATTTCATGAACTTAGGACATTTTGTAATATTTTAGTTTTGGGGGAAATTGTAGTGATTTTCATTGCTATAGAATAGAAGATCCCAAAACCTGTCCTGAACCCGATATGTGTTTTGAACATGATGATGTAATAGGCTAGACTTTCTCTTATCTTCATTGATTATTTTTCTAAGTCCTGTAAGGGGTGTTGTTGGTCTGAACTTTAGTAGAGAAGTTAAATTCCAGAGCCCCATGTCATCAGTTTGTAGAGCTCGTGTCTTCAGGTCCTCCAGCTGTCTGCTCTCAGCAGAAGAACTCTTTCAGCATACCTCATTTGAAGACTCAATACGATTCTTTATCTACTAAATAAGAGTAGAGCTCAGTACCTTCAGAGTCACCAGTTGTCCATCCTCTGTAGAAGATTCTTATCAGCAGACTCAGATGAAGAAGTCAGTATGATCGGTCCAGATCTACTGAGCGCATGCAACTTAGTTGAGGATTCGACAAGTAAACAAGTGCCCGACTATTATCATTCGAATGTCAGCAGAGTTTATTCAATACGAGGATCATAGAGAGTCAACTCAGATGAAGACTGATGTTTGGCAAGTCTTACCTACCATAAACCTCGACCAATGAGAAGCAACCAAAGCTTTACCTGCTCTGACGTTTAAAGCTGCTCTCATGTACAGAAAACAACCACTCTGTAGCGCTCTTTCGAAAACTTATCGCCGTTTTCCTTGGAAGTTTGATACACATGGAATCGTCCTCTCCAACGGATACATGACTGGGTCACGACTATAAATAGAGAAGAGTCTCAAAGCTCAACTCACGGGACATCAAGGGAATACAAGCTCATTGCATACAAACTCTCTAGCGTATTAAAGCCGATCTAGCGAAGAACTTGCTTAGTTGAATATCCGTAGTTCTTCTCTATAGAGATTCTTTAGTTCCCTCTTCTCTATCTAAGCTCCACTGTTATATCTATAGCTTAGAACCTTCGAAGGAGTTCACTTTTCTATGAATTGTTCTTATTGTAGGAACTCCTTCATTGTTGAAGAAAATCTCCTCCCCTTCAAATTTCGGTTTGATTTGTAAAGTCGCTAAGGACTATAACTTAGAAGGGTCTGTCCGGCGTACAGATTCCTTGCTGAGGCTTGCTCAGATTAATCAACAAGAACTCCTGTTCTGCAGGACCGTGGACGTAGGATCTTGCGTATCCGAACCACGTTAAAAATTGCTTGTGTCATTTACTGTTTTATTGCATTGTGCTCAAACCGATTTACAAACTCATACTTTGCGTAAAACGTATTATAAAGTGCACCAACCAAAACTACTTTGGTTTGCGAAAACACGTTTTCAGAAGAGATAAATTCCTACGGGCCCCACACTTATCCGTACTGAAACTCATCGACTGAACTTTCTATACTGAAAAAAGTTAGTAGAGCAGACTCAGTAGTTGAGACACTCTGACCCGCGATCAGAAGGCTCTTACTTGGCACTGTTCATTGAGTCGCATTTCACAACTGAGCTGACCTTCACGTTTGAGACAAAACTTGTAGTCAGGTGTATTCACCCTCCCCCCCCTACACCTGATACTCGTCTCCGGACCAACACCTATGATGAGAAATTGGCAAAAGAGCTTCAAGAGCAGGAAGAAGGCAAGGCTAGGGCTAAAAGAAAGTCATTCAGATCAGAACTCCTCTGCCTAAGAAATCAAGATTTGTTGTGTCGAGGCAATCAAGAGCTCAATCTTCCAAATCCAAATCAGGTGAAAAAGCACCTGAAGCTTTTAAGTCTAAGTCAGCTGAACCCAGTGAGGCTGAAGCTGATACTGAAGCAGAGTAAAGTATTCCCACCACAAAGTTATTAAAAGAGCAAGAAGCATAAATGAAGGCTATATAGGATGCCTGCGAAAGAGGCTTAGACATAACTACTGAGGCACTCAGGCAGAAAGAGTAAGATTAGTAGACCTTGAGGCACTCAGGCAGAAAATTGAAAAAGAAGCTAGGGAAAGAATCCCTGAAAAGGATAGGAGCATCCCGACAACATCCAAATTCTTCAGATGCAAAGAACAGGGCAGTAATATCAAAAGGATCACTTATCCAAGGAGTGACCAATGGGTACCTTGGAAAATTAATCAGAAATGGGAACAAATCAAGATCGATTTTATCAAGAGCCTATATATCTGGAAGACGACGAGTGAGCCATCAGATCCAGACAAAGCCTTCAAAGAATGCTTGATGATCTCAGATCCTGAAGTGTACGCAGAGATACTGATCGTTCTCACCCTAAAGGCACCTGAATTTAGAACTCTTCCTCGTCCCTGCACTTTAGAAGGGAATATATGCGCAAGGGACATTGAGGATGATATTAAATTCATCATGATAAGGAAGAGAGTTAAACTGAATGATCCCGAAGATAGAGAAAAGATCAAGAAGTTGAGGAGCAGAGTCTACTAATCATACGACCTTGACCTACCTTAGAAGAAGTCAGCTGAGTTCAAGGCCAGAAGGACTCAGCGCTAAGGACCTCAGTTGGGTATTCCTGAACCCACTGAATCTGCAAAGAAATTCGAGCCAAGTACTGAATATCTCAGAAGAATGTCGTCAGTAGAAGACAACTCAGTAAAAGGTCCGAGGAATCAGAGGAATTCAACTGAGTATGCTCTTGGAGTTTGAACAGACCTCACAAACTCTCTAACCTCAATCATTGAGAAGTTGTCAACACTGTACCTGCTCTGCAATAAAGTTGCTACCTAGACTAAAAAAGAGCAAATCCCTACAGTGACATTCAAATTGAAGATGACCGTTTTTCTTGTCATATTCGACACGTGTCTAAACCTCTTTCAGCAGATCTATTCATGAGTCGAGACTATAAATAGAGAAGAGTCTTCATGCAAAGAAGAGAACATTAACGGGAACCAAGCATTCAAGCATTTAAACTCTCTAGCGATCAAAAAGCCTAACAGAGTTAAGAACTCATACACCGAGAGATCATTTTAGTTCTTCACTCTAGAGATTCATTGTTCTCATTCTCTATTCTAAGCAACTTATTGTAATATCATAAGCTTGTTGAAGGATTTCAGCTTATTGAACTGTTCTTATTGAGAACTCCTTCTTAATTGGAGAAAATCAAACATCGTGTTTGAAACTTGTAAAGTCACTAAGATTATAACTAGAGTATCTGTCCAACGTACAAATCAACTGAGACTTGTTTAGTATAGGTATTCAAGAGCTCCAACTTTGTTCAGGACAGTGGACGTAGGATCCAACATATCCGAACCACTTTAAAAACTGCATGTGTTGATTTACTGTTGCATTGATTAACTGTTCAGACTGCATAAAATTGAACTTTAAAATCACTCAGCATAAAACGTGTCTTCAAAATTAGACGAAAATCTTTTTGGGCTACACTTCCGCACATCTTATAATGCCCGAAGTCAGTAGATAGGACTGAGTAAACAGATACTCTGCCCGTGCGATCTAGATAGCTTACTTGGCCAACTGACCCGTTTAGTGGCCCTATTCAATAGATATTAACTTTCGCGTTTGAGTTGAAATTTGCATTCAAGTGTATTCACCTCCCCCCCCCTCTGAACACCTGAAGGCTCGTCTCTGGACCAACAGTTAGGAAACGGTGTTCAGTATCCTGAATCACTCTACCCACACGATCAGAAAGCTAAATTGATGAGCTGAGCTTTTTAGCGAGCATATTGAGTAATACAATAACTTTTGTGTTTGAGTCAAAACTTGGACTCAAATGTACAAACCTATGCACAAGAATATTCATGTTTTCACAAGTTGTCAAAAAGGTTTTTATTAAGCGAGTCTGGCCCAACGCATTTCGGAATTTGTACTGCCAGGTGCTCTATCAGCTATACACTGCATGCAATTATTTGCAATCAATTGTATCTCCCAATACACACGCTTTTCTCATTTTTGGACCATCAATTGATTTCAGAGAGAGGTTATAGCCTCCTCTATTCTTGATTCTAATGGAAGTCGTCATTGCCAGTTCATGATTCATAATTAATCAAATGGATGAAATGAGCAATCGTGACGGCGGGCGATGGATGAATGGAGGCAGAGCAGTCGTGGTTCTGTTTTTGCGTTGGTGATGCAGAGGGAGAGACGGGGGGACTCATCTTAAGAGGTGCAGAGAGATCACTTAGCTTGAGACTGAGAGGTGCATGCAAATCATGATGTGCTCAATACCACCTCATAATGTAAAAGATGTAATAACATATTACTATCAAGATTCGATTTACTGAAGAAAAAGTTGGAAATCAGAGTAGTAAATATAAAAGTTTCATCTCCAGCATGTAGCTTCATTGATTTTCGCATCATTATAATATGCAAGATATAAGTTTAATGTCTTCTCCAATTTGATTGAAATTTTTAAGCGGCCTAAAACTTAATAATTTAAGTTACAGCTCATTCCTCAGCAATCTGGACAATCTTTTTACCAATATTATCACCTGAAAACAATCCTACGAAAGCACCAGGCACACTCTCCACGCCATGCGAGATGTCGCAAAGAGACTGCATTTTTCCAGTGCGGAGATACTCTGCCGTGGTCCCGATGAAATCACCGTAGCATTTCAAGTAATCGGCAGCCAGAAATCCTTGAATGGTAATCCTCTTATATATCACGTCCAACATCTCCACCGCCGCCTTCTTGCCGCCCCCCGTGTACTCAGAGATGGCACCGCACACCGCCACCCGCCCGAAATGGTTCATGTTGGACAGTGCCGCCTCAAGCATATCTCCGCCCACATTATCGAAATATATGTCGATTCCGTCCGGGAAGCACCTGCGTTAAATTATAATTTTTCTTGAAATGGTACATATGATATTTTATTTATGCAAAATGACGCCACCTCCACAACATGTTGATCGATCCAGCGTAAAATAATTGTGAATGATCTATGCTGTTTTTATTTATTCTACATGAATATGCATTCGAAGAAATAATCAAGATCAACCTTTTAAGAGCAGAGTTGATATCGATCTCTTCCTTGTAGTTAAAGGCATCATCTAAACCAAGCTTTTCCTTAAGCAGATCAACCTGAATTATGAATCAGCTTAATTAATTAATATACTACTGATTTGTACATTCAGATGTTCATTTAAAATCATTTCTATGAAAAAAATAAAAAATAAAAATAAACGGAGAATCGTTTGTATAGGAAACGTTTTCAATTTCTAATTTGAGTAAGGTTATCTTTGCTAGACATGTATGTAATTGAAAGGGAGAAACGTTTTCAACAGAGCCTCAAAATGGGTCTGACCCACTAGACCGGTCCAGGGTATCCGTAGGGGTTATAGAGATCCGATAGGTATCCGGGCCTAAAAAGCCGGCTCAAATAACCCATCGTGCTCGGTAGTTTTATTTATTTTAATTCATTAATTGAGTTTTTCGACTTATTTCAGAAATTGATTTAACCTTTGTACATTTACGTGTAACTGCGCAAATATCACAAGCAAGATTTTATCAAATACATTTCATTGTATCATATAATATAGTATACAAACTATATATATATATATATATATATATATATATATATATATATATAACTCAACATATGAATAACATTATTTTAAATTCATTTTAGTAATAAAAAGTATTCTTTTCAAAATATAATAAAATTTGGGAAAATTGGCTCGATTAAGCCAGCCTTGCCGGCAGCCTGCAGGGGATTAAAAAGTCGGACTGGCTGACCCGACCCAGAAAAATCAAGTTGGGCCGATCCACCCATTTATCACCTCTAGTTTTCATGTCTAATTTAAGTAAGGAAGGTACACTCGCATAAAAATATAAATTTTATACCTACTATTTGATTTATGTTTTTAAACAATCCACTGTAAAGTTGCAATTAATATGAATGAAAATGTTATACGTGTAATGATTATAAACGTGACTGTATTCTGTAAATAACTAAATTGGACTGATACTTAGTACAATTTAAACAAATAAACATATTTATAATAATATAAACATATACGTTTTTATTGAAATTTTATATGAATTTGTAAAACTCAAAAAATTACGGTAAATTCCTTAAAATATGAGCTTTAAGCTGAATTAGACATTTATCTTATTTTTTTAGTACATAGATCCCTAGACTATTGAAATTTATATGAATTGGTCATTCGTTAAATTTTAGATACTGAATAATATTTAAAAATAATAATAAAATACATAAAGAGCATTTTCATTATAAATTTATTTAGGACCAATTCATCTAAAGAGTTAAAATAGTGAGGACAATTTGACTAATTCTTTTTTTACAAAAAATATTTAATTAAAAAAGATTTTTTTTAAAATTATATAGTTTTAATTTAAATATTTTAGTAAATTAAAGCTTTTCAATAAAAATATTAATTTTGAAACGAAAAACAAAAGTTAATTAATATTTCTAGTTAATTAAGTTCATTAATTAACTTTTTCAGCAAAATAAATTAAATTAGAAAACTTAATTTAATAAAAATAACGAAAGAATTTATTTAGTTGAGATTTTTCAGAAAATAAAGAATTGGTTAAATTTACTCAAAATTTCACATATTTGGATGAATTGATCATTAAATATTTAATATCGAAAATGCTATTTTCGTATTTTAATCTTATTTTCGATAGTTTGAGAATTTATTAATTAAAGAAAATAAATAAATAAAAGACCAATTCAGCAATAAGCTCATATTTGGGGACTAAAAAATCTAATCACCTTACATGTTTCTTCTATTTGAGGATTGTTGGGGTGAGAACTGATTAAAATATCTTTTATTATTCAACAAAATAATAAATAATGAAAAGATGGACCTTTTCCTGGGTACCGGCACAACCAACGACACGGCAGCCAAAGAGCTTTGCGTATTGGCCTACTAGACTTCCCACAGAACCCGAAGCGGCCGAGACGAACACGCTTTCTCCCTTTTTAGGCTTGCATACTTGATAAAAGCCACCATATGCGGTGAGCCCACTAAATCCAAGAGCGCCAACATGGTGAGGTAAGGGCAGGCCCAAGGGGTCCAACTTATTCAATAGCCTGCCCTTTTCTGCGAGTGTGTACTCTCCCCATGTGAGTAGCCCCACCACAAGCTCTCCCGCCTCTAAATCCGCTCCCCCCGATGCCACTACTCGACCCACACCATACGTATCAATGGCCTGCAGTTCATGAGATTAGAGTATTAGACACAGAGAGATAATCACATAATAGCTAGATCTTGTACAGAAGAAGAGATAAGAATTGGAAAAGTTACATGGCCAGGGATGATGGCGGCGGCGAGGTTGATCGCCGCTTGAGAGGAGCTGTGGGACTTCATGCGGTTGAGCTGGTACGGATCCACCGATACATACAGATTCTTAACTATCACCTCTATCTCACTTCCGATCATCGACATTGAAATCGTTTCCGTCTTAATTTCGAAATCGGATTCAGTTGGAGCCCCATTAACGTGACTCTTTACTGCTACCAACTTGTTCTTTACCTCCTCCATTGTTACTCTTTCACTCTCTACCTTAATGATTATTATTTTTATTATAACTAAGTAATCCACGATCGCGCATGTTCGATCTCTTTATAGAGCGAGAGAGAGAGCACCGTATAATTTAATTGAGCGGAGCATTCGATGCTTGTTGTATTAAATAATATCGAAAGGTATTAAATAATGTAGTCAATAAAACTTAAAATTTGTAAAAGAACAATTAATGGAAACACTATTAACCAAAGGTATCTTCAAAGGACGACGAAGACATAAATATGGAAACAACATGACAAAACAGAATTATGTAGACGGCATCCATTGGGATTCGTTTCCATAAGGTTACGTGACTAATGAAATTTTACAATAAAAACACGTATCATGTGTTTTAAATTTCTCTAAAATGCGCTTTAATTATATTTATGTTTAAAAACATAATTATGTACTTTTTTTGCATATTTATGTATTATGTGATTTAAAAATATATTCTCTTCTCATGTAAATGTGTTGATCACATTATTTGAATAAGGGCATCTCCAACCATACTACAAAACTCATTTTGCATTAGGGGAGTTGCTACAACCATACACCAAATCCTATTGCAAAACTCAAACAAAATGAGTTTATGAATAATGAACATTTTGCATTAGGGGAGTTGCTACAACCATACACCAAATCCTATTGCAAAACTCAAACAAAATGAGTTTATGAATAATGAACACTCATAAACGAGTTTCCATTATTCAAGACTCATTGGACCATTGTGCATAATTCTTTATTTGCTTTCCAGTTCTTTTATTAATCTCAAAGCATTACTTTGTATTTTTTTTTAGACATGGCATGAGCAGAAAATATTGGAAGAAGAAGCAGATGACGAAGAAGAAGGCGGAGCATCGGCGCGTTTCAACTAAAATCTTGGACTTTTACATATAATTTATACTCCCACAGTCCAATTGGAAACGTCTTGTTTTCCATTTCGGGCATCCATCGGAAACATCTTTATTCCTAAACAGGAAAAAATAAGGGATGCTAAGACTAATGATACAATTAACAATGCTAATAAAGCGTGAGTCATTGAAACCCTAGACTAACATTAATTTCATTTCTCCTACCTTACAGCGGCGCAAGTCTCTCTTTCTCTCTCTCTAAAAACATATCTCTACCTAGTCGCTCCTTCGAAATCTTCCTCACTTCTAGTTCGCCGTTGTAGTGATAATTAGAAATCGAGTTTCCGACCACCTTCCCTTCTCCTTGAATTCTACTGTGCCAACTTCAGATACCACTAGCCAAAGGGAGCAGATGGAGGAAAGCTATAATTTGAGCGAAGGGCTTACCTGCAGCAACGGAGAAGCTATGATATGTACAGATCCGGATGACTACAACTCATTTGACTTGTCCGGCTACGAATCCATGGAGTCAATCTCCGAATATGAAGTCGAGCAGCTGGCAAAAAGTGGCATGCGGCGTGAGTGAGAGGCACGACTTGGATTCGCCTCCGTGCGGTTGGTGGAAGCCTGTTATAGATCTTAGTTTGAAGAAAAAGATTTGTTGTAATGGAACAGTGATTGTATTTTTTTTGTGTTTTGATCTATGAACTCGAAGGAAAATGTGCAGAAGAAAATAACAACAAGAAGATAAGTTTTGGATAATTTTCTGGATATCTTCTCCTTCCCAAACCGTAGGCTAAATACCAAATACAAAAGTGTTTCTTGCAAGCTAACGATTTACTACTAACATAATAAGATAAGTCGTGGTTTATTATAAGCCGTCCACGTCCGCCTTCGATCCTTCAATCTTGTTCGTTAGCCACTAGTAACATCAACGCTCTCGAAGTCGCCACGTGCGTCCACGTACTCTTCTTCTTCTTCCGTCATCAAATCTAACACTTCATATTCTTTTTCGTAAACATAGCACAGTAAACCCTCTTCTTTCCTTTCTTCTCCTCCTCCGTTGAACTTCTCCATTTCCCTCTTTCTCCTCCAGATCGGGGTGTGACACTGCCTATTCCTTCTTTAGAGCCTTGACCCCAAGGCTGGAGCTTCTGAAACAACTTCTTCAAGTATGTCTCTTCCGTCCAAACCTCCACCAAAGCTCCCCCATTGTTGCTCCACTCGACTAAGAACGAGTGGATCTCTCTTCCTTTCCTGTTTAATTTACTTCTCTTTCCTTTGACATGTGGTGTGAGAACAAGCTCACCCGATTCGTCAACGACTGGCTGTGTTGTAGAGTGGAACATCCCTGGATTGACCGAGCGCTTAAGCTGAGATACGTGGAAGACAGGCCAGATCTTGGCCCCTGGAGGGAGTTCTAAACGGTAAGTTACCTCACCCAGCTTCTCTATGATTAGATAGGGTCCGTAGTATTTAGGAGCGAGCTTCTGACTGTTCCGCATAACCACAATACTTTGTCTGAATGGTTGGAGTTTAAGATATTCATATTGTCCAACCTTAAAGTGTCTATCAATTCATTTTCTATTGGCATACTTCTCCATCCTTAATTGAGCATACCTTAGATTCTCCTTAAACTTTTGTTGCATCTCTTGCTGTTTAAGGATTAGGGCCTCACTGTCTATGTGATTTGTGTTTGGGAACGGCCCCATAAATAGGATAGGGGGAGAATACCCATACATAGCCTCGAAAGGGGACATTTTGAGACTAGTGTGATAGTTGGTATTATACCAATGTTCAGCTAGTGGTAACCATTGGAACCATTTCCTCTGGTTCTGCTTCACCATACATCTTAGGTAAGTCTCTAGGCATTGATTTAATCTCTTTGTCTGTCCTTCTGTTTGAGGATGGTAGACAGATGATAATTCCAACTTAACTCCCATAAGCTTAAACAACTCAGTCCAAAAATTACTGGTAAATATGGGATCTCTGTCAGTGACAATGCTCACTGGCTGGCCATGTAGCTTAATAATATTATCTAGAAAAACCTAAGCAACTGTAAGGGCAGTATAAGGATGGCTTAAGCCAACGAAATGCCATAATTTAGTCTACTTGTCCACCACCACTAGGATCACCTTTCTCCCCTGTGAATTAGGTAATCCTTCAATGAAGTCCATACAAATATGTGTCGATGGTTGCTGGGGAATGGGTAAGGGTTGTAACATACCAGGGTAGCCCTTCCTTTCTGCCTTGCTTTTACTGCAAACCTCACACTTATTCACCCATTCCATAACCTCATTTTGAGTCCTGGCCAGTAGAAATACCTCATGATCCTCTGATAGGTACCATCAGCCCTAGAGTGCCTCCTTGTAGCAGAGTCATGAAGCTCCTTTATGATGCTACATCTCAACTGTTTCTGTTTCCCCACCACTATCCTGCCTTTATACTTTAGAATTTCCCCCTGCATGGTATAATCAGGGTACTCATCTCCTCCCACTGATTTAACTGTCAAAATTTTGGCCAACTCCTCATCTTGATAATAACTGTCTACCACCTTTTGTACCCAAGTGGGAACAACAGTAGTCATAGCCATGCATTCAGGGTCATAATCTTCTCTTCTTGACAAGACATCAACAACCCTGTTCTCCTTTCCCTTCATGTACACTATTGAGTAATCATACCCTAGCAGTTTTGGGATCCATCTCTGCTGTAATGGTGTGGTGATTTTTCGATCCATCAGGTGTTTAGGGACCTGTTGATCTTTCTTGATAGTAAAGTGTCTTCCCTGTAAATAACCTCTCCGTTTCTTCACAGCCAACAACACAGCTAAAAATTCTCTTTCATAAGTTGATAGTCCCATATGTCTCACTCCTAGAGCCTTACTCAAATATGCAATCAGTCTGCCCCCTTGAGTTAGGACAATGTCTATTCCCACTCCAGAAGCATCAGTCTCCACTGAAAATTCCTCCTTAAAATTTGGTAAAGCCGACACTTGAGCCTTAGTCATAGCTTGCTTGAGAGATTGTAAGGCTTCTTTAGCAGCTGCATTCCATGTAAATTCCCCTTTTTTAAGGACGAAGGTAAGGGGTTTACTTATTATCCCATAGTTCCTTATGAATTTCTTATAATACCTAGTCAATCCAAAGAAGCCTCTCAACCCCTTAACCTGGGTAGGGACAGGCCAATCCACCATACACTTAACCTTTTCTGGGTCAGTGGACACTCCTTCATGTGAGATGATATGACCCAAATAGGCAGCAGAGGTTCACCCGAAACTGCACTTACTCAGTTTAGCAAACATAGTGTTTGCCTTAAGATTTTCAGTACTTCTCTCACATCTCTTATGTGTTCTGACCATGTAGGGCTGTAAATCAATATATCATCAAAAACAACTAATACTGACCTCCTCAATTTCTCTCTGAATATTTGGTTCATGAGGGATAGGAATGTGGCTGGTGCATTGCACAGCCCAAATGGCATAACTAAGTATTCATAGTACCCATTGTGTGTCTTGAATGCTGTCAGATATCTAGACTCAGAGGCCATTAGGATTTGATGATACCCAGATCTGAGATCCACCTTAGAATAATACCTTGCTCCATATAATTCATCTAAACAACTCATCAATCAAAGGAATTGGATAATCATGCTTAATAGTCAAACTGTTCAAGTACATATAATCCACACACATTCTCCATGTTCCTTCCTTCTTTTTTACCAATAACAGAGGGGATACTGGCCTGTATCTCCCCATTATCTAATAGCTCTGCCACAGTCTTTTCTATCTCATTTTTTCTGAGGATGAGAGACTCTGTAGGGGGCTTGCTGCCTTGGTTGACTTCCATTTTTTAAAATGATCTGATGTTCCACACCTTTACTAGGGGGCAGTCCCCTAGGCATTTCAAATACACTCTCATACTGAGCTAATAGCTTATCCATTTCAGCCTCTGTTTCTTCCACATTATCCTTCAGCAAACTTCGAAACTCTAGGGTCTGACTGTGCAGTAGTTGATACATGTCATTTGATAAGATTTGACTGCACTGGTGTTCACCTCTAGCAGCATACAGTTTGACCCTCTTTCCTAGATGTGTAATAGAAAATGTCATTTTTTCATAATCCAGCATAATGGGGCTTCCCTTCTTCAACCAATCACTACCAAGGATAATGTCATATCCCTTGGTAGCTAATTCTCTGATATCATACTCAAAGGACAATCCCTTCATTTGCCATTTGAACCCCACAACTTTAGTTTCACTAGTTCATTCCCTTCCACTAGCCATTTCCTTCAAGGGTCTTACCTTCTCCATAACCACACCCATTTCCTTGGTCAAATCCAAACTGAGGAAACTAAGAATACTTCCAGTGTCTAGTAGGATTCTCACACACTTGCCTGCTGTCACCCCCATTAGCTTCATAACATTTCCTCTAGACTCTTCAACAAGTGAGCCCAGAGTGACTATGGCCATGCCCAACTCCTCTCTTGCATCACAAAACTCTTCATCCTCTTCCACTTCCTCCAAGCTGTGTAAATATTCAGCTTGCTCTTCAGTAGACATAATCATGTAATTAATTTTCTTTTTGCACTTATGTCCTGGCACAAACTGTCATCACAGTTGTAGCACAACCCCTTACTTCTTCTCTGGTCCATCTCTCTAGGAGTCAGTAACCTGAACTCAGGTTTATTAGGTTTATTGGCAGCATGCAGTTTTAAGCCTTGTGGTTTATGATATCCTCCACTCTCTGCCCTTTTAGTGAAGACTTTTGTAGATTCCTTCAGCCTCTTAGCTAAGGCATCATTGTTAGAACATTGTTGCCTCGCTAAATGTATTGTAGTTTCCAAATTGGGAATAGGAAACATCCTCAAAGCTGCCTTAGTCTCTTTATCCAGCCCACTAAGGAAGCTAGCCACCTAGTAGCTCTCAACAAACTGGCCACATTGGGAATGGATTAAGAAGGATTTCAGTTGTTCAAACCTTTCTACATACTCCTCATAGTTGCCTTCATAGATCAATTTGTTGAAATCCTCAATAATTTCTGATTCCCTTAGGCCATCAAACTTTTTTGTGATCATAGACATGAATTGATCCCAATTCATCTGTTCCCCCTTAACTGGCAGATTATCATACCACTCAGCAGCTCTTCCATCAAAGAGACCATTTGCTCCTAAGAGACCATTTGCTCCTGTGGAATGCTGTTAACCATAAGAGACCATTTGCTCTTTTGGAATGCTGGTAACCATGCCCCAAAAGGTCCTACACCTTTGCTGCCAACCCCTAGGTTTATTTCCATGAAAATGTGGGAAATCTATCTTTGCCTTAGAAGCCATAACCCCTGAATTTCCAAAACCACTTCCCTTTCTGCCTCTCATACTGAAGTCCCTCTCTCTGATATGGGCCTCTACCTCCAACTCTCCCTCTAGAGTACCCTCTTCCATAGCCAAAACTATAAGACATTCCAATTGGTGGGTTATTTGCCCCTACAACTGATTTCCCATTATCCTCTCTTCCTTGGCTCCCTCTGTGGCCCATCCCCTGCTCTAGACTATTGCACTCTCCCCCTAGCCTAACCCCAATTTGTTCCCCTTGAGAAAAAGGTGTTGTAGGTGTTAAGAGTGGGTTTGGTGGTATAAATAATTTGCCTCGGCAGAATAGGCTCTCTGACCTTGAAGGGTAGGGTTAGGGGTAGTGAAATTGGATGCTTGTTGTCTTGTGTGCTCGGGTGAGTAAGGGTATGGTTGTGTTGGTGGATTAGGGTTTTGGAAGAAAGGATTTTGGTTAGGAAGGGTAGGGTTTTGTAGATTAGGGTTTTGGAAGTGGGCATGTAGAAATCCTTGATTCGGTTAGTTAATGGAGGGTTGAGAATAAGGGGAGTAAGGGTAAGTTGGGTAAGCCATATGAGATGCCATAGTGTTTAGGGCATTTACCAAGGATTGATATGAAGGAATAATTAGGGTTAGAAACCAATACCTTCCTCCAGGTGTGTTGTCGCGGCTTTGATTGTTGCTCTTGTGTTAGACCTTCTAATCTGTGTCCTGACCTTTTTCTTCCTCTGGGTGGTCAGAGAACTGAAGAAAATAAATTTATCGTCTCTCTGCACAATCTCGCGTGTAGCGTGTGTATATGATTTCGTGTAATCCATTTCTGAACAGAATACTGATATATATAGGCTTCAAAAGCCAATATAATATTAATATATATGTAACCCATTAATTTAATTATATTTCTAATGGGCTTCCAAATAACAAGCCCATAACATAATTAATTAATTTACTGGGCTACTAATATTTATCAATTAATTGGGCCAGCTAAATAATTCCAAATAAATATAATTTTTAAATAATGTAAAAATATATTAATCCATTAATAATGAATTCAGAGAGACAATAAATTACTAGGCAACTAATTGGGCCAGATCAGGGATCCAATACAAGAAATAAAGCTGAGCCTCCACTTAATTAATTATCCATGCTCAGCCCAGAACAAAATTAATTAATTAACACAGATTCATTCTACTAGAGAATCCATGCCGACTTACCCCTTTATCCCAAATTGAGCAAGAGCTTGTATTTTAGACTTTATCAATCACCGTATTTAAGATAGAAATATCCGTTAATTAATTAAGCTCACTGACAGCTTAAATTAATTAACATCTTATATTCCTGAGTAGTACCACTCGACCTTATTAACACACCTGAACTTAATCAACTGGCCGGGTTTAGTATGCTAATCCTTTCGAGTTCCTCAGGGGATATTATCAACCCATTTTACTAGGATACGGATGCAAGATACAGACAACCAGCCTGAGCCACAAATAACTACTAACACCCAAGATACGTAGATCCGATCGCGATGACGTTCACCATAGTAGGTCCAAGTGATAGATAGCCAAATGCACTCAACTGAAGTCTTACCAAGCTTAAGACCAACAAAGTCAACGAGATCTTGGTTTTCCACTATGGTCAGTTAGGAAAACACATCTCACTGTGATCCGTCAATACACCACCTTAAGTGTACCAGTAAAGACAAGCAGCTAAGACAAGCCACTTCTTATCTAAACTGCAGCTTAAACCGACAACAAATCCTTAAGTTATCTCAGCTGTGATAACTGTTTATGTTGGGTGATGATTCAATCCTCAGCATGATCATACTTGTGGGAAATGACTCTATCTTCTATACTGAATCACGCTCAGTAGCCTCATGCTCTGACTGTTGAGAAGATTTGAAGATCCCAAAACCCATCTGATTGGTGAACCATTCCTTTGTATTCGTATTTGTCTCTGAGGTTTCAGACTCAGTAGACACTCTGCTCTGGTCAAGGCGCTCAGTAGCTCATCGGCCTCGGCACCGGTGTAGAAGACTCGGTGAATCTTGGACTCGGCGAGAGCAAGATATGCGAGAGAGTCAGTTGAACTGAACTCAGCAGGAGTAGTTCACTGGACTCAGAGCTGATTTTTAGTAGACTTTTCTCAGCTGTCTATCTACTGAATACAAAATCAGACTCAGCATCGGCTGACAGTCTTCTGAACTGTCTGAATCTTTTGATAAGCTATCAGTGTTGTCAAGTACGAGGAAGAGAGAAGTCAACTTCAGTTGCCTCGAAGTTTGTTCTGCCTCAACCACCACATCCACCTCGACGAATGACAAGCATACACGTGTCGTCTCACCTACTAAAGCTACAGTCAACATATTTCCGTAAAAGGAGGGAAAGGACACTGTACCTACTACAAAAGAGCCGTTTGCTACCGCAAAAGAGGGAAAAAGAAGAAGATCGTCTCCAATGGATCTATTCTTCTCTCCACTCTATAAATAGAGGGATCATTCAAGATTTGAAGCATACACCAAAAACCAACACAAGAACGCGAAGCAAGAAACGCACAGAGCTCAAACGAACGAAATTAACGACTAAGTCTTCCGCAAGAATCAACCGAGTTATCTCCGGCGAAAGACTACATCCAGCTCAAAAGGAACCAAGCTGAACCGACATAAGCTTCTAGTATCCAAGCGACTGACACGAACCTATAGCTAAACCCTCAGCTGTTCGTCGCTCTAGATAGCTACATTCTCGTTCCTTATCCCTCTAACCCTAAGCTTACTTGTTATATCCATAGCTTAGACGAAGGAGTTCACATTTGAACCCAATCCTTATTGTATAAGGACTCCTTCATTGTTGGAGAAGTTTGTCAAACACTTAAAGTTTGATAGAATTGTAAACTGGGACTTGCTCAGTATAATCCCCAAGCCACGGCTTTGTCCGAGTGTACAAGCCGGCGAGACTAACTCGGTATAATAAATAGCCTCCTGATCTATCGGGACAGAGGACGTAGGATTGTTGATATCCGAACCACTTTAAAAATATTTGTGTCGTTTACTTACTGTTTCATTGATTTTACTGTGCATATTGAACATCATATTTAAAATCGATTTAACTGTCTCAGTATTCTGAACTTCTTATCTACTGAACTGAGACTTGCATAAAACGTTTTCCTCATTAAAACCGATTTGGGCTTACACAATTCCGCACCCCGAACTCTCACCGATCGATACCGAATTCGACCTAGTCGGTTAGCGAGATCTCGGGCGAGTCGGTACTCTTTTAGCCTTTAACACGATTCGGAACGGTTATGCGGTCTGGCTGAACTATTTCGATGCGGCACCTTCCCGAATAGGGACATTCGTGTTCGAAAGTTGAGAAATTTGGATTTAGGTGTATTCACCCCCCCCCCTCTACACTTGAACTCACTCACGGGACCAACAATTGGTATTAGAGCAGGAGTTCTTTGACTCTTGTTATCTTTGAGACTGGTCTATTCGAACGGATCCGAGGGAAAGCGTTTTTTCACTGCATATCACTCTACATTCATATCATTATTCTTCATGGCTGATATGTCGGGTATAAGGATGGTACCTATGTTCTCGGTGGAGAACTACGGAGTATGGTGAGTCAGGATGGAAGCTCATCGACATCCCTCCATGATGATATGATGAAGTGCTTGAAGATGGACCTATCGTTCCTATGATTGATAGTGTCGTGACTCAGGACCAAGCTCAAGGAGGAGGAATGGTGACTGGGAAGAAGATCCCCAAAGACAGAAGTCTCTTCACTCCTGAAGAGAAGAAGCTTCACAATCTAGATCGAGTCGCCGGGAATGCTATACTAACCACCCTTAGTGATTCTTATCTTGGCGGGGGTTCGGGAATGCAAGGCTCGCTAAAGAACTACGGGATGCTCTTGCGCTACCGAGTTGAGGGACTCGAGAAGATTAAAGCCAACAAATTAGCGCCGGAACTCCAAAAGCTGGAAAGCTTGTCTCTCATGCCCGGTGACAAAATCGAAGATCTAAACGTCAGATTTACCAATCGATGAATTCTATCAATGGGTGGGAAAGACATTCGAAGAACCGAGAGATGAATCGAAGATTCGAGGGCACCGCCGGACGGACACTGGACACCTTTTGCCACTTTATTGCGACATTCTGATTTAGATGCTGTGTCTCCTGACCATATCTTTTTCAGAATTACAGGCAGAGGAGTATGAGTTTGATAGACCTCAAAGAAAGCTCAGAGCTGAAGCTGATACGAAGATTGACCATGCTTTCAAAGCTACAGTCAGCACAGCATCTCCCGCTACGAGCAAGACGACGAGTAAGACTGAGCCTTCACTCACTGACCTACAAGAAGGAAGTCTAGCTCAGAAGTACGCGCTGCTCGCAGTGAAGTATCAGAAGGAGAAAGAAAGGCGTAGAAAACTGACCAAAGCATACCGAGATACAAAAGGTAAGTCAGAATATACACCTAAACGCGCTCCTGATACTCAATCTTCTGAATGCAGAAAGAAAGATAACTCAGCACCCTCAAGGGATAGTGCAACCAAAGAAGAAAAAGTCATCACTTGCTACAACTGCAAGAAGCCGGGACATTATCAGTGTGATTGTCCTGAGCTCAGTAGTGCTGAACGCGCAGCAAGCAAGGCAAGGAGAGAGAAATTCGCCCAGAAAAGACAATCCTACATAGCTGGCGAAATCTCAGATGACTCAGAAGAGATCGACTCCTTTATGGATTCATCTGACGATGAAGCAGCTTTCATGGCCTTAGAGCATGAAGCAGATGAATCAACTGAAATGTGCATGATGGCAGGCGAAGAGGATGAGGTAAATTCTCATGAACCAGTTAACCCCTCTTCACACTGCACACACGACACTATTTCAGGTGCAGATGGGAATTTGGACATGTCGACCGCATATGAAGATCTACTAGATGAACAAATTCGGATGAGTCTGCGGCTCGGTAAGACTCTTCGGGAGTTGGATACCCCGAAAGTGGAGAATCGGAGACTTTCTCGGGAGAGTCGAGGTTGTTACCGAGGCCGAAGGACTTGTGTTGAGACTCGGGGGAGGAGATAAACTCTCCGATGGCCAAGTCTCGGCATCAAGAAGATCGGATTTCAGTCTTGACCAATGACTTGACTCGGAAAGATCTCGAACCGAGTGTCTTGAAGCAAGAGCGTCGGGACTTC
The DNA here is from genome assembly GCA_028984105.1 of Lavandula angustifolia. NCBI lineage: Eukaryota > Viridiplantae > Streptophyta > Magnoliopsida > Lamiales > Lamiaceae > Lavandula > Lavandula angustifolia. The sequence continues at coordinate 29,174,910 of CM054815.1, read as the reverse complement.
GGGACCGAGCACGAAGCACTGAAGAAAAGTGATGATGTCTGGAGAAACCTGATGACTGAGAGGTACATGGGCGCAGAGAAGAAATTGGAGGCTATACTAGCAAGCAATAAGCCAAAGCACCGCAAGGAAGGACTTGGATTCGGCCAGGAGCTTCCTCATCCGCCCGATACACTCGGAAGTACGGCTTGCCGATAGATTTGTTCGAGGGGAGACTATCAACGCAGATATACTGAACCCTCTAGCAAAGAACAAACAGAAGATGAAAGCACCTCATCCCACACATCAGCATTCTGACAAGAAGATCAATGTCAAGAAACCCTAGTTCAGTCAAGGGGGAACCAGCAAATCAAACTTGACAGATCAGTATGGACCTCCGAAGCTGACGCATCCCGCTCAGTATGGATCATATTATTATGAACCCATAGTCCAAAGAGGTTCCAAAGGTCAGAAGAAGAAAAAGGCCGCACAGAAGGCAAAGGTCAGCAGTCCACCAACTCAGAAGCCTCGGGAAGTCGGGCCGTGACCGGTCCGGTGGTCAGATATGTTGACTCCAGTGGAAAGAAAATGTCCGAAACCACCGGGGTTGTTAGACAGATTTGGGTTACTAAAACTAACATCTAAGGACCCAAAATCAAAAATAAAGGGTACCCGAATATAATTGCGTTTTGCAGGGTGCGTAAAGACCCATGGTATGTGGACGGCGGATGCTCAAGACACATGACATACCAAAGGAGTCTACCAAGAATTATATCATTGAAGAAGGACCCTGACTGAGTTCGGAGACAATGTAAAAGGCTATACCGAGAGGATATGGAACACTCAAGCATTGGACCGCCAACGTTCCAAGAGTATCATATGTTGAAGGACTTCAAAGCATAATCTTCTCTCTCGTTAGTCAATTTTGTGATAACTCAAATAGAGTGATATTTGAGCCTGGTTTACGTGATGTTATTGATAAATCCACGGGAAAACGGTGTTATCGGGTTCGCGTAGAAAGAACATATATGTGGCCGATCGGAACTCGGTGAACACGAAGCTTGCTTATTGGCGAAGAATGACAACCGCACGGGGTGGCTATGGCACGAAGACTCGGCCATCTCAACTTTAAGACGCTCAACAAGCTTGCAAGAAACACTCTAGCAAGGGGACTGCCGAATGAAGTATTCAGCAAAGACACTCAGTGTGAAGCATATCTGAAGGGAAAGCAAACAAGGAATCAAAATCCTCCAGTTCCATCGCCTTCCACGGATGGAATTCTTCGACTGCTACATATGGATTTGTTCGGTCCAGTCTCCCCAGTGACGATCAGAGGCAGAAAATATGCATTAGTGGTCATAGATGACTACTCGTGCTACACATGGGTCATATTCATTGCCAACAAGTCTGACGTCAAAACAGAGTTACCAACGCTTCTGAAAAAGCTCGGTGTCGAGAAGAACACCAAGATCGGAAAAATACGTTCGGCACGGAGGAACCGAGTTCCTTAATTCCATGGTAAAGGAGTTACGCAAAGCGAAGGAATAGAGCATGAGACTTCAGGTACACGCACACCTCGGCGAGAATGGAGTTGCTTGAACGAAAGAACGGAACTCTAAAAGAGGCAGCAAGGACTCTACTCGCGGACTCGGGACTCCCAACCAAATTGCGGGGCGAAGCTACCGATCCGCATGTTATACTCGAGAATAGATCTCTACCGACAAAGCAGCATAAGCGGACACCATATGAACTATGGAACGGCAGGAAGCCTTCTCTATCTTATTTCCATATTTTTGGTTGTTCATGCTTTATCCACAATAATGGGAAAGATCAGCTGAAGACTTTTGATAGCAAGTCAGATCAGGGAGTATTCTTAGGATACTCTCGGGTCAGCAAAGCTTTCAGAGTATTCAACCATCGGACTCTTTGCGTGGAGGAAAGCCCTCATGTTGTTTTTAACAAGTTTGCTACTGAAGACAGGAGCAATAACTCAAATTCTGAATCTGAGGACATCAGTAAGTAGCTACAGGATCTAAGCTTAAAAGACAAATGCGAAAAGATCCGGCTATGTTGGGATGATGATTCGGACGAAGAAACCGAAGACAAATCTATCGAATCTCAACCCGGTGAGCAAGTAGGCGAGCAGATTGATTCTCCCGAACAGAATCAATCCCAGGTAACTCAGGTCGATAAAGAAACCGTTGAGGTAACTGAGACCAACACTACTGAGAGCAACACCTCAGGGGGAACGTCTAGTAATGAACCTGAGCTGAATGCCCCTGAACCCGGTGACTCAGTAGACCATACTCTTGTTACTGAATTACTTCAATCTCAGAATAGTACAACCGAAATGCCTAACTCACCTACTATCTCGTGTTGAACAAGTTTCGGATGAAGAGTTGAAACATCGTAGATCGTGGCTCGATGCTCACACCTGCCGATTTAATCATTGGAGATCCTTCAAAGCAAATGTCAAGACAAGATCCGGATTCTGTCAAGGAGAAAGCGCATTATTTTCCCGCTTCTTGTCTACGAAGAGCCTCGGACCATTGAGGATGCGACCGAAAGATCTTGGCCCGGATCATTGCTATGCGGGAGGAGCTGAATCAGTTCATGAGAAACGAAGTATGGGAGCTTGTAGACAGACCCCGGCATCAACATGTTATTGGAACTAAATGGGTCTTCAAAAACAAGCAAGATGAAAACAACGTTATAGTAAGGAACAAAGCAAGACTCGTGGTTAAAGGCTACTGTCAAGCCGAAGGGATAGATTTCGATGAGACGTTCGCTCCAGTTGCAAGATTGGAGGCAATCAGACTATTCCCGGCCTACGCAACACATCAACGATTCGAGTTTATCAAATGGATGTGAAGTCTGCGTTCTCGAACGGCGTCTTTGAAAGAAGAAGTCTATGTGGAACAACCGCCCGGCTTTCGGCGGGGACATCAAGTATATAGACTCGGAAAGGCTCTATACGGGTTAAAACAAGCACCCGGGGGCTTGGTACGATACCCGTCCGAGTTTCTTCTTCGAAAGGTTTTCGAAAGGCACAAGAGACCGCACTCTATTCGGCATTCGGACCGGAAGAAGACTTATTACTTGTGCGGATCTACGTGGATGACATTATATTCGGATCAAAGAATGTCATCATGTGTCGGCAATTTGAAAAGATGATGAAGGATAAGTTCGAGATGTCGATGATGGGTGAAATGAACTACTTCCTTGGTTTTCAAGTCAAGCAATCGAAAAGGGAACGTTCATCAACCAAGGCAAATACACTCGAGACCTCATCAAAAGATTCAGTTTGCACATCCGGCAAATCAATCAAGATCCCGATGAACACGAATATGAAGATAGATCTTGATAAAGAGGGAGTATCGTAGACCAAACCGAATACCGTGCTATAATTGGTTCTTTATTATATCTAACAGCTACTCGTCCGACATAACTTATGTTGTAGGTGTACGTGCTCGATTTCGGGCGAATCCCAAGCGAGTCATATGGACTCGGCAAAGAAGATTCTCCGCTATCTACGAGGAACACCGACGTGGGTTTGTGGTATCCAGTGATGATAATATTGAACTAAGCTGGTTATTCGATGCCGACTATGCGGGATGTAGAATAGACCGAAAATCAACTTCGGGGAACATGTCGGTTCCTTGGCGGCAAGCCGATCTCATGGTTTTCAAAGAAACAGCACTCGGTGGCCACGTCGACTCACGAAGCCGAATACATGGCTGCTCGGAAGTTGTTGCGCCTGGATCCTTTGGCCGAGACAAAGCGAATGAGAGACTATGACGTCATTCGGAATGAAGTACCGATTTTTTCGCGATGTACCGGTGCTATTGCAATCACTTAGAACCACGTACTTCACACGAGATGCAAGCACGTGGACATCGGACATCACTTCATTCGTGACCATGTCGAGAAAAAGGATATCGGGATGGAGAAGATCCATACCGACAAGCAACGGGCGATATACTGACCAAGCCTCTAGCCGAATCCGATTCGGAGAACTTTCGGTAGAGCTAGGTCTGTTGGACCCTACTCGACCCCGGTCAATAAGAGGTTTCGGGAGAGAGACATTTCGAGTAAGGGGGGAATGTTCACTCTCGATGCGATACATTCATTACGTAGAGACGAAACCATCTACACGAGGTATCGGTGACTACTATGTTCGGCGACGGGTTTGCGTATCTCTACTCGGTAGTAATTTAATACAACAGTACTTTGCATTTATGACAAAGATTCAGCATGACATTAATATCTTTTGGTTTGTCTTTATTATTAACGGCTCACATTTAATGCACGACATTCCATACATAAGCTTGCTGAACTCTGCACGCATTTAATGCATGTTTTTTCACAGTTACTACTTAGGCTATTTTACAACTGGCTTTGACTTAGGCGCCTTTTGTGATCATTGCCTATTTTTAACTTCTAATCTTAACCGTCCATATCATAAAGCAAGTTTAAATTCAGCCTTCGATCGAAAACTGTTCACCTTCATAGTTGATATATATATTCGATCATATCTTTGAAACCGCCATTAGCATACTTCATAACTTTCAAATTCCGAAAAATCCGAGATCTGCATTCGCAATCCTTACTTGCAACTTCACTCTCAATCTTATCTCGAATTATATCTATTGGTATGCTTATATCTGTTAATGTATTTGTTATATGTTTCAGTATCGCATTGTACAGCCCTGTTCTATCCAAGAAACGGTACTGATTCATTTCTTATAACAGGTACTATGGCTGGTATATCTGTCAGTTCTCCCGACAAGATAGAGGAAATCGTCAGCAAAGGCCGTATCTGGTGCGAACCAGTTATGGAGTTTGACGCGTGCGAGCTCGAGTACATGGACAAGATCTTCACATATCTGAGGAAATCCGGCCTTGAGGAGTTTCTATCGAGGAAGCCGACCTTCTTCCTTCCTCGACAAGTGGCGGAACTATATCTGAACTCCGACTCAGTTGGAGGAGACATTCTGGCGAGGTTCGCTGTTAACGCATTAACGACGCATCGAGGATACTGAAGTAGATGTCTATTAAACAAGCGCTGAAGAAGAGCTTCAACCTCCCGTCTGAAGGTGTCAGCACCTTGGGGTACAATGACGACGCTGTCGACACATACCTCTCCGTTTTCTGTGGCAAGCCCACAACATTCAGAGCAGCATTTCTGAAGAATGCAATGCTACCGCAGGTTCGGACCCGGCGTACATCGTCACTCGCTGTTGACGAGCCGGCCGGCTCTTTCGATCGAGGTCTCCCGACCGAAGATCCATATGATGATGGCGATCTATGACTGCGTGAAAGTCAATTGGACTGACTTCTTTGTTCGCGAATTTATGGCTCAAGTAGCCAAGTTCGACAAAGCTACGCGAACACTGACCACAAAGGGAAAGCTTCTCTACGGACTTAAATTGTCAGTCATGATCGAGGATTTCTGCGAGGCTGAGCAAATCACTTATGACGGTAAAGAATACTTTAATGTGAAGAAATCTGCGGCCCTGCAACAGATTGGTTCAGGACCGGCCATAGAAGCTCAGCCATCTAAGCCTCAGCAGGCGACTCCTAAGAAAAGGACACCTCCGGCTAAATCACCTAAGGCACCAGCCAAGAGGCTGAGGAAGGCCATACCGGATACACCTGCTGAACTAGAGAAAACTACTGAAGTGGCTACTGAACCGACTCCTATTCAGCCACTACAGTTGGTAGATGAGTCTTCCTCATCTGAGAAGACCAAGTCAGTGGAGAAAGCCGTCTCCACTGAGGAACAAGTTCAAGAGGAACAGGGAGAGGCTACTGAAGCCCAAAGTGAAGAAGTCCAACGTCTGGATAGCCCTCTCTCTGAGACTCCGCTCAGCAGTCGTCCACCTGCTGACTCTGAGACTGACTTCGTTGATATCGAGTCAGATTCTGCGTCTGCAGAAGAGACTCTCGGGATAGAAGCAGCAGTTATCGTCTCTAGAGCTTCCCGAGAGATCATCTAGTTCATTCCAGAGCTTGCTGACCATTCAGATTTGCTCGTCCTAGCCAAGTCAGCAAGGCTCCATATGATCCTACGCTTTCAGGAGTGGCCTCAGCTTCAACGCCTTATTCTACACTACTCCCGTCGCCAGCCTACACTTGGAAGAACTGAGATTGCGTGAGGAGATAGGCTATTCAGAGCCTGAGAACCTCAACACGATGGAGAATCTAAGGGCAGCCATGCTTGCAATTATTGCTGATCGACGCCAAGCAGCTGGCTCGCCGCCCTCAGATGGGTCTGACCATGACGGTCGAGACCCCCCCTGATGATTCGAGGCCTGGAAAGCCCGATGAGGGACATCCACGGGACAAAGATACCCATATGCGAAGCAAGCACCACCACTCGGTATCCTTGGGCACGAGAAGCCTTCGGCCGGTGTCTCGTCCTCGGCGAGCCTGCTCAGCTCCTGCTCGAGTTGACATACGAGGCAGCGCCCAGCCCATCTGCCAAGAGATCCCGTTCAGTTGCCAAAGCTCTAACTGCACAAGGAATTCAAAATCGAGAATTGGCGAAGGCAGTCCACAAGGTGTCGAAGAAGTCTGCATTGGCCACCAACTCTAAGCTTCAGGGGCTGAAATCCAGCATCTCTACATCAGCTGCCCCTGATGTCTCCGCTCTCATAACTGAAGCATTGGCCCAGCAGCAACAGCAGTTTCAGACTCAGCTAAAGACAATTCAGGAGGGACAGGCCAAGCTCCTTGAACAATTTCAGAACGCCTTGTCCGCTCATACTGAGTCATTCACCGAGCAAGCCCAGGCCACGGAGAACAGACTAGACCTCATTCAACTGGTCGTGGAGGACAAGATCGGTGAGAAACTAGCTGAACTGAAGTCAGAAGCCGTTCTCTCTCATACAGCATACAAGGACGCACTCATATCTGAGAGGAACGAGCTGCATCTAGCATTAGAGAAAGTGAATAACAGACTGGACGACTTGTCCACTGTTTATCAGAAGCTAGAAAAGAAGGTACTCATCCCAACCCCCATTGTACTTGATGATGCCAAAAAGGGGGAAGGAAAGAAGAAGGGTACCGAGAAAGAAAGTGAAGAAAAGAAAAAGAGTACCGAGAAGGCCGACTCCCACTAAACCTTCTAGACCAGCTGAAGGGGACAACTACCAAGAAAAGAAGGGGACCGAGAAGAAGAAATCTATTGCCGACATTAGCAAAACTCGGTCTCGAAAACTCGGACTCGGATCTCGGGTAAGGCCCGTGGGGTGTTTCGGCCGTGAGCACAACGAAACCGGCCCAAGTGGCTCGAGACCCCAGCAGACTACTCGGGCAACCCGGACTCCCAAAGACTTTATTAAGGAGGTTGCTTGAGTACGCCGAACAAAGCGGTGGAGGACTCGGAAGAAGAAGAGGCTCCTCTTCCACCACCAGTTCAAGAAGGCAAGGGCAAACAAAAGCTTAAAATTCCAACCCCTCCAGCAAAGCGATTAAGGTACATATCTGTTGAGGAGGAAGCCTAAATAGCTGCGGATGAGAGACTGGCCAGAGAAATTGCAGAGGCCGAAGCAGCTAACAAGCCAAAGTCTAAGCTCGCCAAAGGAAAGACTAAAGCCCCATCCGGAGGAGGAAAGAGAACCGCTAGAGCGCCTCGAGAAAGCTCATCATAACGAGATGAAGAGGACAGAGAAAAGGAAAAGGAGCAGCAGCAGAAGAGTACTGAAAGGCAGAGTACATCCAAATCTAGATCTAGTACCCCTGCTGAATCAGAAGAAGCCCCTCAGCAAGCCACTGATAAACAAGGAGAAGAAATCGAAGCCATATTTGATCGATGAACGAGATATCTATACGAGGCGAGGAGGCAAGACGATTCGAGGCTTCCGAGAGACGAGAATTTGGAAGGCGGACCTTGAAGCTATGATGAAAAGGATCGAAGAGGAGGCCAGCCGAGAGTGCCTTCTAAAGCGATATTCCATACGATACTGAGGAAATTCGGGAAGCGGCCACCGACCCGAAATTTCAAAGATGGCCAAGAACGAGATGAATGGATACCGGCTCGGCTCAATCAAAGATGGGAAAATGCGAAAATTGAGTTCATCAAGAGGAACTATTTTTGGAGGTTACGGTCCAACAGGACAAGGATTGAAGCTTACATGGAATGGATGTTCGCTACGAACCCGAACTCTACCCATACCTCGACAAAGCCATATCTCGAAGGTATAGAAGTCGGTGTTCGGGACCCGGAATCATACCTCCACCGAGAAGACGGGATGACTCGGTACACTTTGGTACGATTGAAGCGGAAGTGAAGCATGCGCAGCGAAGAAAGAACTTGCTCAAGATGAGCCTGCTGATTTTGCAGAATTTCTGAAGCTAAGGAAGATCACATACAGGATGTATGGAGTGCCGCTCCCTGAAGATCAGACTCAAGAGTTCATGGACAGAATCAAGAAGTTCAGTGGCCCTCCTCCTTAGATCTTTAGCTCATTCTCTTACCATAGCAAGATTGTATCTGTACTGAATTTCTCTTACATATATACAAATCTTCTTTTGGCTTTGACAACTACTTGTTGTCTAAATAGCCGTGTTTGTTTTATGCTTTAACACTCAGAATCACTGAAGTGATTACTGACACACACACACTTTATTTATTTACTTGTCAGTTTTTGCTCGGTTAGATCTCTGATAGACTAGACTTTCATAGAGTTTTTATTTCTCTTAGGGGAAATTGTTGCATTGGGGGAATTATTGTAAAGGGGGAAATTGTTCTGCTCTGTCTCCCTCAGTAGTCTAGCACTTACCAGACAACTCCACTGATCCTACTTGTAATATTTGTAAGGAGCTCTGTTTCTGAGTAAGTCAGTGTTTAGCATAGTTGATAGGACATAGATGATAGGTTTTGGCATCATCAAATAGGGGGAAATTGTTGGGTGATGATTCAATCCTCAGCATGATCATACTTGTGGGAAATGACTCTATCTTCTATACTGAATCACGCTCAGTAGCCTCATGCTCTGATTGTTGAGAAGATTTGAAGATCCCAAAACCCTATCTGATTGGTGAACCATTCCTTTGTATTCGTATTTGTCTCTGAGGTTTCAGACTCAGTAGACACTCTGCTCGGTCAAGGCGCTCGGTAGCTCATCGGCCTCGGCACCGGTGTAGAAGACTCGGTGAATACTTGGACTCAGCAGGAGCAAGATATGCGAGAGAGTCGGTTGAACCGAACTCGGCGAGAGTAGTTCACTTGGACTCGAGCTGATTTTCGTAGACTTTTCTCACTGTCTATCTACTGAATACAAAATCAGACTCAGCATCGGCTGACAGTCTTCTGAACTGTCTGAATCTTTTGATAAGCTATCAGTGTTGTCAAGTACGAGGAAGAGAGAAGTCAACTTCAGTTGCCTCGAAGTTTGTTCTGCCTCAACCACCACATCCACCTCGACGAATGACAAGCATACACGTGTCGTCTCACCTACTAAAGCTACAGTCAACATATTTCCGTAAAAGGAGGGAAAGGACACTGTACCTACTACAAAAGAGCCGTTTGCTACCGCAAAAGAGGGAAAAAGAAGAAGATCGTCTCCAATGGATCTATTCTTCTCTCCACTCTATAAATAGAGGGATCATTCAAGATTTGAAGCATACACCAAAAACCAACACAAGAACGCGAAGCAAGAAACGCACAGAGCATTCAAACGAGCGAAATTAACGACTAAGTCTTCCGCAAGAATCAACCGAGTTATCTCCGGCGAAAGACTACATCCAGCTCAAAAGGAACCAAGCTGAACCGACATAAGCTTCTAGTATCCAAGCGACTGACACGAACCTATAGCTAAACCCTCAGCTGTTCGTCGCTCTAGATAGCTACATTATCGTTCCTTATCCCTCTAACCCTAAGCTCACTTGTTATATCCATAGCTTAGACGAAGGAGTTCACATTTGAACCCAATCCTTATTGTATAAGGACTCCTTCATTGTTGGAGAAGTTTGTCAAACACTTAAAGTTTGATAGAATTGTAACCGGGACTTGCTCAGTATAATCCCCAAGCCACGGCTTTATCCGAGTGTACAAGGCGACCGAGACTAACTCGGTATAATAAATAGCCTCCCGATCTATCGGGACAGTGGACGTAGGATTGTTGATATCCGAACCACTTTAAAAATATCTCGTGTCGTTTACTTACTTGTTTCATTGATTTTACTGTGCATACCGAACATCATATTTAAAATCGATTTAACCTGTCTCGGTATTCGAACTTCTTATCTACCGAACCGAGACTTGCATAAAACGTTTTCCTCATTAAAACTAATTTGGGCCTACACAATTCCGCACACCGAACTCTCACCGATCGATACCGATCTCGACCTAGTCGGTTAGCGGATCTCGACCGAGTCGGTACTCTTTTAGCCTTTAACACGATTCGAACGGTTATGCAGTCGGGTCTCGCCGAACTATTTCGATCGGCACCTTCCTCAATAGGACTGTTCGTGTTCGAAAGTTGAGAAATTTGGATTCAGGTGTATTCACCCCCCCCCCCTCTACACCTGAACTCACTCACGGGACCAACAGTTTATATCTTGTCGGTTCAACCAATTTGTGTTGTCTTCTGTGATACCCGACACACCACACAAATCTAACTTGTATACAAGATAAAGGATAACATGTGCAAATATACATATTTATCAGATAGGAGAATAAAATAGTGGTAAGGACAAAAACACATTATATACAAGCATAAAAAGTGCTTCCAGTATACAAAATCCCAACATGATATTGGTTGGTCATATTTGTAAAACCTTGTTAAATCCAGTCCGGTGGTTTTGCAGGTGGTTCACCGGCGGCTGATTCCTAGATGGGTGGCATCTGCTTTGGTATTTCGCAGTCTTCGGTGGTATTTCCCTCAAGGTCACTCTCTTTGTGAGGTGGATTCGCCATGCTCTGATACCAATGTTATAGATCGTAGTTTGAAGGAAAAGTTTTGTTGTAATGGAACAGTGATTGTATTTTTTTGTGTTTTGATGTATGAACTCGAAGGAAAATGTGCAGAAGAAAATAACAACAAGAAGATAAGTTTTGGGTAATTTTCTGGATATCTTCTCCGTCCCAAACTGTAGGCTAAATACCAAATACAAAAGCGTTTCTTGCAAGATAACGATTTACTACTAACATAATAAGATAAGTCGTGCTTTATTATAAGCCGTCCACATCCGCCTTCGATCCTTCAATCTTGTCCGTTAGCCACTAGAAACATCAACGGTCTCGAAATCGCCGCGTGCGTCCACATACTCTTCTTCTTCTTCCTTCATCAAATCTAACACTTCATATTCTTTTTCGTAAACATAGCACAGTAAACCCTCTTCTTTCCTTTCTTCTCCTCCTCCGTCGAACTTCTCCATCTGCCACTCTTCTCCTCCAGATTGCGGTGTGATAAAGCTCGAGTCCGCTATTACCGAGAAGCACGCTCGAGTCGCCGCCGCCGGCTTGGAGGCAAAGCCCCTACCTCTCCAAAATATTATTGATCCGACGGTGGAATCTATGAAGCAGATTTTGCTTCCGTGCTACTTCACTTTTGTCAGATCTATTCCTTTTCTATCGTAATTTGTTCTATCTCTGTAGTAGATTAGATAAGTAAAATGCTCCCTGCCTCAGATCCATTTTCTTTTGTTTGATGTTTTTTTTTGTGGTAAGAGCACGTTAGGGTTATGGTTGGTTTCTGTAGTCCTGAGATGATGAACAATATTCTCACCCGTAAGGTATAATCATGAAAAATATGTATGACATAATTATTTTAATGAGATATGTCAATTTCCTTTCCTCTAAATTGGGTTGCTAAGATTAAAGTTGGTTAGGTTTGAGTAGAGATTTTTTCTTAGATACTGTTGGGAGATGATTCAGTCCCTTCACAAATTGTTGGGAGACAACTCAGTAGCCTAGTCTCTGAAGATTTGAAGATCCCAAAACACTACTTTAACTGATGAACCATTCCGTTGTAATTTGTTGTTTTGTCTCTAAGAGTTACAGACTCAGTAGACACTCTTCGTTTTGGTTCAGGCGCTCAGTTCTGTCCGCTGGTTCTTCCGCAGATTATCGGCCTCTGTACCAGAAGAAGAAGACTTAGTAATACTGGACTCAGCAGGAGCAGTATACTGAAAGGACTAAGTGGAACTGAACTCAGCAGGAGTAGTTCACTGAACTCAGAATTGATCTTCAGTAGAGCTGACTCAGCAGGAGTATGCTGACTCAGCAGGAGTATGCTACTGAATATAGGTCAGACTCAGCAACGGCTGGACAGTATTCTGACTGTCAGGATTTTTTTAAGTCAAATCAGCAGAGTCATACGAGGTATAGAGAAGTCAACTTCAGATCCACCTTGAAGTCTGTTTTGTCTCACCTACTCTCTTCAGCCTCGACCAATTACGAGCGGCCAACTATCCACCTTCTGATTAAAGCTTCATGTCAACAACTTTCAAGAAATGGAGGGAAACGACTCTGCCACCATGTTTGAAAGAGTCGTTAGCTACCCAAAAGAGAGAGACACATGGATCGTCGTCTCCAACGGATCTATCCATGTCTCTGCTCTATAAATAGAGGGATGATTTCAAATTGAAGCTCACTTACGACACATACAAGAACACAAGAGCATTCACCTGCAACTCGAAACGACTTAAGCTTTCTTCAAGAACTTCAAAGAATAATCTCCTGTGAAAGGCAACGTACTTGCTCATAGGGAACCAAGCTGAACCAGATCATAAAGCCTCTAGTATCCAAGCGACTGAATACGAACCCAAGTCTATACTTAACCGTTCGTCGCTCTAGAAGCTACTTTCTCGTTCCCTATCCCTCTAACCAAAGCTCAACAGATCTTGTCCATAGCTTAGACGAAGGAGTTCATATCTGAATTGATCCTTATTGTAAAGGACTCCTTCATAGTTGGAGAGTTTGTCAACACTCTAGTTTGATACCTTGTAAACTGAGACTTGCTTAGTATAAATCTCAAGACCAGTGTTTGTCCAGTGTACAAACCGACTGAGACTATCTCAGTATAATAAATAGCTTCCTAGTCTTTCTGGACAGTGGACGTAGGATTGTTGAATCCGAACCACTTTAAAACTGCTTGTGTTCTATCTTTTTACTGTTGCGTTGATTACTGTTCATACTGAAAAAATTTCTAAAATTATTCAACTGAGTTTCAGCAAAGCTTAATCGCACTAATATACTGAAACTATTTTCTTAAAAGAGTTTTCTAATTCAACTAAATTTGGGCCTACACATTTCCGCACTATACTGAACTTCAGCTGAACGGTACTGAATTCTGACTCAAGTCAGCTAGTAGGCCTCAGTGAAGTCAGTCACTCTGCCACGCGATCCAGAACAACTTATTTGGTCTCCTGAACTTGTTCAGTACGGCACTCTCCTGAAAAGCACTGCTCGCATTCTAAGTTGAGAAATTGTTTTCAGGTGTATTCACCCCCCCCCTCTACACCTGAATGTTTAATCTCGGGACCAACAGATATTGTGTTTACATGCCTTATTGGATCTGTCTACCTTGCTGACGTTTCTTGCTTTTGTCAATTCCCTATGAGTCTGTGTGATTAGGGATGTGATTTGATGCCTTACTGGCCTCTCACTTTTGTCAGATCTATTCCTTTTCTCCCATAATGTGTTCTATCTCTGTAGTAGATTACATAAGTAAAATGCTCCCTGCTACAGATCCATTTTCATTCATTTGATGTATGTTTGTTGTGGTAAGAGCATGTTAGGGTTATGGTTGGTTTATGTATTCCTGAGATGATGAACAATATGCTCACCCTTAAGCTATAATCAATAAAACATATCGTTGATATAATTATTTTAATGAGATATGTCAATTTGCTTTCCTTTAAATTGGGTTGCTAAGATTAAAGTTGGTAAGGTTTGAGTAGAGATTTTTGCTTAGATATTGTTTTACATGTCTTGTTGGATCTGTCTACCTTGCTATCTGTCTACCTTGCTAGCCTCTTTTGTTACTTTGCTAGCCTTTGTGAATTCCCTATGAGTCTGCATGAATAGGGATGTGATTTTATGCCTTGCTAGTCTCTGATATGATCAGATTTCATTACCTTTTTTTTTACCGTAGTTGATTTGATTGGCTTTCTTCTTTTAAGCCTACCTTGATAGCTTTGTGTTGCTGCAGGGCTTGCTTTGGTTCAGTTTTTGACCTTGTTCTAAATTGAATTGATTCCTTGCATATTGTGATATGTTGCCTTGCTGGCTTATTCTGATCTGCTGCCATCTGACTTGGTGTTGATTCCTGGCTGAATGGAGGCACATCTGACTTCCCTCAGTAGAGAACTACGGGGTATGACGAGTCAGAATGGAGGCACATCTGACTTCCCTCCACGACAGCATGACAGAGGTACTGGAGGACGGACCTATCGTTCCGATGGTTGATAGTGTCGTAACTCTGGACCCAGCAGAAGATGGAGGCATGGTAACTGGGAAGAAGATCCCTAAAGATAGAAGTCTCTTCACCCCTGAGGAGAAGAAGTTTCACAACTTAGACCGGGTCGCCAGAAACGCCATACTGACCACCCTGAGCGATTTTTATCTCGGGAGAGTTCAGGACTGCAAGTCCGCGAAGGAACACCAGAAGATCAAAGCAAACAAACTTGCGCTGGAACTTCAGAAGCTGGAGAGACTGTCTCTCATGCCTGGTGACACCATCGAAGATCTTAACGTCAGATTCACGAATCTGATGAACACCATCAACGGGTTGGGAAAAATGTTCTCCAAACCGATAAATGAATCTCAAGATTTTGAGGGCACTTCCAGACGGTCATTGGACTCTCTTTGGTACTTTACTGAGACATTCTGATTTAGATATTATTACTCCTGACCATATCTTTTCAGAACTTAAAGCTGAGGAGTTCGAGTTTGGTCTACCTCAAAGGAAGCAGCGAGCTGAAGCTGACACCCAAATCGACCATGCTTTCAACGCATCAGTCAGCATAGTGGCTCCAGCGTCTAGCAAGGCTGAACCTTCACTCAGTGACATACAAGAAGGAAACCTAGCTAGGAAGTACGCGCTGCTTGCCATAAAGTATCAAAAGGAGAAGGAGAGGCGCATAAAACTCTCTAGAGTCGTTAGAGACTCCAAGGGTAAGGCTGAGTATACACCTAAGCGCACTCCTCACTCACATACTTCTGACTGCAGGAAACAGGAGGACTCAGCTCAGTCGAAAGACAGCGAAAGCAAAGAAGAGAGAGTCACTACCTGCTACCACTGCAAGAAGCCAGGACACTATCAATATGATTGTCCTGAGCTCAGTACTGCTGAGAGAGCAGCATGCAAAGATCGAAGGGAAAAGTTCATCAAGAAGCGTCAAGCATATATAGCTGTTGAACTCTCAGACGACTCATATGAAGTCGATTCCTTCATGGATTCATCCGATGATGAAGCGACATTCATGGCCGTAGAGCTTGAAGAAGACATTGAAAAGTGTCTCATGGCAGGAGAAGAGGATGAGGTAAACTCTCACGCTACATTTAACTCCTCTTCACACTGCATGCACGATATTATTTCAAGTGCAGATGAGAATCTGGACATCGCAATCGCATATGAAGAACTACTCGACGAGCAGATTCAGATGAGTCTGTAGCTCAGTAAGACTCTTAAGGAGTTGGATACCCTGAAAGTGGAGAATCAGATACTTTCTCAGGAGAGTCAGGTTGCTACTGAGTTAGAAGGACCTGTGTTGAGACTCAGGGAGGAGATAAACTCTCTGATGGACAAGTCTCAGCATCAGATCTCAGTACTGACTAGTGACTTGACTCTGAAAGATACTAAACTGAGTCTACTGAAGCAAGAGTTGTCAGGACTTCAAACCGAGCATGAACTGCTGAAGAAAAGCGATGATGTCTGGAGGTATCTGATGACAGAGCGGTACATGGGCGCTGAAAAGAAGCTTGAGGTGATGCTAGCCAGCAACAAGCCTAAGCACTGCAAGCAGAGACTTGGATTCAGCCATGGAGCCTCCTCATCTGCCCCCGTACGCTCAGAAAACCGGCTCGCTGATAGATTTGTCCAAGGGGAGACTATCAACACAGAGATTCTGAACCCTCTAGCCAAGAACAAACAGAAGATAAAGGCACCTCATCCCAGTTATCAGCATTCTGACAAGAAGATCAGTTCCAAATCACCCCAGTTCAGTCAAAGGGGAACAAGCAAAGTTAAGTGGGCTGATCAGTATGAACCTCCGCAGCTGACACATCCTGCTCAGTACGTGTCATATTATTATGATCCTATAGTCAGGAGAGGACCTAAAAGCTAGAAGAAGAAGAAGAAAGTCGTGCCGAAGGCAAAGGTCAGCAGTCCACCAATTCAGAAGATCAGGACTCCTGAACCTGTGAAGCCTCAGAAATCACCATCGACCAGTCCAGTGGTCAAGTATGTTGATCAAAGAGGGAAGAAACTGTCTGAGACCACCAGCGTCGTAAGACAGATATGGGTTTCCAAAACTAACATCTAATGACCCAAAAAAATAAAAATAAAAGGTACCTAAATATAATTCTGTTTTGCAGGTGTACAAGGACCCTTGGTATGTGGACAGCGGATGCTCAAGATGAAGGATAATTGAGGGTTAGAAACGATTCCTTCCTCCTTCGTATGTTGTCGCGGCTTTGATTGTTGCTCCTGTGTCAGATCTTCTGTTCTGTGTCCCGACCTATTTCTACCTCTGGGTGGTCAGAGAACTGGCAAAAATTTAAGATTATTATCTCTCTCTTGAAACGCGTGTGTGCGTCTGTTTATGTGTGTGTGTCTGTATTCTGTTTCAGAACAGAATACTAATATATATACAGGCTTCAAAAGCCAATATAATATTAATATATTTGTAGCCCATTAATTTAATTATATTTCTAATGGGCTTCCACATACTTAGCCCATAATACAATTAATTAATCCACTGGGCTACTAATATTTATCAATTAATTGGCCCAGCCAATTAATTCCAGATAAATAACATTATTAAATAATGTAAAAATACATGAATCCATTAATAATGATTTCTGAGAGACAATAAATTACTAGGCAACTAATTGGGCCAGATCAGGGATCCAATACGTGAAATAAAGCTGGGCCTCAAATTAATTAATTATACATGCTAAGTCCAGAGCAAAATTAATTAATAAACACAGATTCATTCCACTAGAGAATCCGTGCTGACTTACCCCTTTATCCCAAATTGAGCAAGGGCTTGCATTTTAGACTTAATCGATCTCCGTATTTAAGATAGAAATATCCGTTAATTAATTAAGCTTACTGACAGCTTAAATTAATTAACATTTTATATTCCCGAGTAGTACCACTCGCCCTTATTAACACACCTGAACTTAATCAACCGGCCGGGTTTAGTGTGCTAATCCTTTCGAGTTCCTCATGGGATATTATCAACCCATTTTACTAGGATACGGCTGCAAGATACAGACAAGCAACCTGAGCCACAAATAACTACTAACACCCAAGATACGTAGATCCGGTCGCGATGACGTTCACCATAGTAGGTCAAAGTGATAGATAGCCAGATGCACTCAGCTGAAGTCTTACCAAGCTTAAGACCAGCTAAGTCACCGAGATCTTGGTTCTCCACTAAGGCCAGTTAGGAGAACACATCTCATTATGATCCATCAATACACCACCTTCAGTGTACCAGTAAAGACAAGCTGCTAAGACAAGCCACTTCTTATCTAAACTACAGCTTAAACCGACAACTTATCCTGAAGTTGTCTCAGGTGTGATAACTGTTTATATCTTGTCAGTTCAACCAATTTGTGTTGTCTTCTGTGATACCCGACACACCACATAAATCTAACTTTTATACAAGATAAAGGATAACATGTGCAAATATATATATTTATCAGATAGGAGAATAAAATATTGGTAAGGACAAAAACACATTGTATGCAAGCATTAAAACTTGCTTCTAGTATACAAAATCCCAACAATTCTCCCACTTATACTAAAGCAAACTTTTAGTATACAATGTGTCAGTTCTAGGTACAAACTAGTACTCAGCTATCTATCATATCTATTACACAAAAGTTTATGCAGTCCTAAGTGGGGGGCATCTCTACCACTCCTAGACCACGAACATGCTTTTCGTAAACCCGAACTGGTAAGCTCTTCGTGAAAGGATCAGTTAGGTTGTCTTCAGTTCCAATTTTGTCAATCACCACGTCTCCTCGATGTACGAATTCTCGTATGATATGGTACTTCCTGTCTATGTGTTTAGACGCCTTGTGGGATCTGGGTTCCTTTGAATTTGCCACTACACCCGCATTATCACAATAAATTGTGATTGCTTTAGGCAAATTCGGAACAATATCAAGATCTAGGAGGAAATTCTTGAGCCAAACTGCCACTTTAGAGGCTTCTGAAACAGCCACATACTCTGCTTTCATGGTTGAGTCCGCAATGCATTTCTGCTTTGCACTCCTCCATGAGATGGTTCCACCTCCCAAGGTAAACACATAACCCGATGTAGACTTCTTCTCGTCTCTGTCAGCCTGGAAATTCGAGTCTGCATAACCCATAGGCACTAGACTGTCTGACTGGTAAACAAGCCTATAACTCTAGTCCTTTTAAGGTACTTAAGAATGTGCTTTACCGCAGTCTAGTGCTCCTAACCAGGGTTAGACTGATATCTTGAGACAATGCCTACAACATATGAGATATCTGGTCTCGTACAAAACATTGCATACATTAGGCTACCGACAGCGGAAGCATATGGTACTAGCCTCATACTTTCTATCTCTTCAGGCGTTTTAGGGCACTGATTCTTTGATAGAAAAATGCCATGTCTGAAAGGAACTGAACCTCTCTTGGCATTTTGCATGCTAAAACGATCAATAACAGTATCAATGTAGGATGCTTGTGACAAGCTCAACATCCTTTTCTAGCGATCTCGGATAACCTTGATCCCAAGGATGTAAGCAGCTTCACCTAAGTCCTTCATTTGAAACAGCTCGGATAACCACATATTTACGTCTTATAACACTTCAACATTGTTGCCAATGAGAAGGATGTCATCTACATAAAGTGCAAGAAACACCACTTATCCATTAACACAGATACGGTACACGCACACCTCGTTAGGACAGAATATAAAACCATAGGATTTGACTACCTCGTCAAAACGCTGGTGCCATAACCGGGAAGCTTGCTTAAGTCCATGAATAGACTTCTTAAGCTTCCAAACTAGATGCTCTTCGCCCTCCTTCACATAACCATCTAGTTGTTTCATATAGATGTCCCTACCTTTTTCAAGGTGATCGTTTAGGAATGCGGTCTTGACATCCATTTGCCAGATCTCAAGGTTCATGTGAGCTGCTATGGCAAGGAGAATCCTAATAGACTTGATCATTGCTACGGGCGAGAAGGTCTCTTCATAATTGATACCTTCTTTCTGGGAAAAACCCTTCGCCACTAGCCTGGCCTTAAATGCCATGATCTCTCCATTTGGTCCTCACTTTCTCTTGTATACCCACTTACTACCAATAGCCTTGTAGCCCTAAGGTAGTTTAGTGATCTCGTACACATCCATATCAATTATGGAATTAAATTCTGAGTCCATAGCGATTCGCCAGGAATCTGCATCTATATCTCCCACTGCTTCGTTGTAGGTCCTAAGATCAACGGTATCCTGTTTATCTACCGGGAGATGATCAGACGTCTCCCCAGTGAACATATACCGATCTGGTGCAAATATCACCCTCCTACTACGTCGAACAGTGTCAGGCGCTGTGTTAACAGATTGTGCAATTACTCGTGGAGTACTATCTTGCACAACTGGTTGTTCAAGTGGAACTCGACCACCTTGTAATTCTTCAAGGATGATGTCGACTCGAGACTTTTGGTTACTAATGTAATCCTCTTCTAAGAACCGAGCGTTAGTACTAATAATGATCTTCTATTCTTTAGGATCATAAAAGCATCCACCCTTCGTTTCCTTCGGATACCCTATGAACAACATCACTTCTGAACGTGATTCCAATTTGTCGGCTTTCCTATTTAACACATAAGCAGGACAACCCCAAATCCTTAAGTGGTGCAAACTAGGCTTATACCCATTCCACAACTCAAAAGGGGTCTTTTGTACCAACTTGGAAGGCACACGGTTCAGCAAGTATGCTGCAGTCTCTAGGGTATATCCCCAAAAGGAAACTGTCAAAGTTGCATAACTCATCCTGGACCGAACCATCTCTAAGAGAGTTCGGTTCCTTCTCTCTGACACACCATTCTGCTGGGGCGTGCCCGGTGCTGTCAGCTGGGATGCAATCCCACATTCTGTCAAGTTGTCCTTGAACTCATTAGATAGGTATTCCCCACCACGATCAGATCGTAGTGTTTCGACTTCTTTACCTAGCTTCTTCTCCACTTCTGCCTTGAATTCCTTAAAGGTTTCAAAGGAATCCGACTTGTGGCGAAGAAGGTAAACATATCCATACCTTGAGTAATCATCAGTAAATGTGATGAAGTACTCATACCCTGCACGAGCTTGTGTAGATATAAGCCCACACAAGTCAGAATGTATCAAACTTAATACTTTTGTGGCTCTATAACCCTTTGCCTTGAAAGGCCTAGTTACCATCTTTCCTTCTAAGCAGGGTTCGCAAGTTGGAAATGGTTCAACATGGAGAGACTCCAATGATCCATATTCCACCAACCTTTGAATCCTATTTAGATTGATGTGACCTAGTCTTAAGTGCCACAGATAAGTTTGGTTTACCTTAGAAGATTCTTGCCTCTTCTTAGGATTTGATGATGAGGAAGCAACATTAACAGAATTACGCGGATTACAAGTAATAGTATATAAAGATCCGTTTAATGGGCCACCACAGATGAAATCATCGTCCTTCATGATAGAAACTTCACTATCAAAACTTGATTTATAACCATCCATGATGCAGAGTTTTGAAACAGAAATAATGTTTCGCCTAAACACAGGCACATAGTAAATATCTTTAAGTACTAAAACAGAACTATCAAAAGATAGATGTAAATATCCAATGGCAATTGCAGGAACTTTCGATCCATTGCCCATTGATACTACCACCTCGCCATTGCTCAATTGCATTTTCTGCAAGAACCTTGCAAGGTGTAACAAACATGATCAGTTGCCCCCGAATCCACTACCCATTCGTGGCCAGAAGAGGAAACCACAACAGTTTCAGTTACGAGAGTGACTCGCATCTCTTTTTGTTTTTCCTTTGACATCTGGATTATAATTATTCCAGTGTCCTTTCAATTCACTTCCCTCGAAATAATGTTATTTATCTGGAATTAATTGGACGGTGTCGACCGTTCTTCGCGGAAGACGTCTGGGAGACGTCGGGAATGACCAAAGGAAGGCCGGAGGAAGCCCAGTAATGCGGCGGCGACGAGCAGGAGCCGTGGTGGAGCAGTTGCGACTGCTGTCGCACGTGCGCATCGTGGCTGGCCATCCGGCAGTGATTCGTAGCCGGCGTGGAGTGGCGAAGCCGCGGGCGTCTTCCCCTGTCGACGGCGGGCTCCGACGAGGGCGGCGGCGGCGACAAGATGCAGTGATAGATAGGATAGATAGCTGAGTACTAATTTGTACCTAGAACTGACACATTGTATACTAAAAGTTTGTTTTAGTATAAGTGGGAGAATTGTTGGGATTTTGTATACTAGAAGCAGTTTTTATGCTTGTATACAATATGTTTTTGTCCTTACCAATATTTTATTCTCCTATCTGATAAATATATATATTTGCACATGTTATCCTTTATCTTGTATAAAAGTTAGATTTGTGTGGTGTGTCGGGTATCACAAAAGACAACACAAATTGGTTGAACTGACAAGATATAAAAACGGTTATCACAATGAGACAACTTCAGGATAAGTTGTCGGTTTAAGCTGCAGTTTAGATAAGAAGTGGCTTGTCTTAGCTGCTTGTCTTTACTGGTACACTGAAGGTGGTGTATTGATGGATAACAATGAGATGTGTTATCCTAACTGACCTTAGTGGAGAACCAAGATCTCGGTGACTTAGCTGGTCTTAAGCTTGGTAGGACTTCAGCTGAGTGCATTTGGCTATCTATCACTTTGACCTACTATGGTGAACGTCATCGCGACCGGATCTACGTATCTTGGGTGTTAGTAGTTATTTGTGGCTCAGGCTGGTTGTTTGTATCTTGCAGCCGTATCCTAGTAAAATGCGTTGATAATATCCCCTGAGGAACTCGAAAGGATTAACACACTAAACCCGGCCGGTTGATTAAGTTTAGGTGTGTTAATAAGGTCGAGTGGTACAACTCAGGAATATAAGATGTTAATTAATTTAAGCTATCAGTGAGCTTAATTAATTAACGGATATTTCTATCTTAAATACGAAGATCTATTAGGTCTAAAATACAAGCCCTTGCTCAATTTGGGATAAAGGGGTAAGTCAACACGAATTCTCTAGTGAAATGAATATGTGTTTATTAATTAATTTTGCTTTGGGCTGAGCATGAATAATTAATTAATTTGATGCCTAGCTTTATTTCTTGTATTGGATCCCTGATTTGGCCCAATTAGTTGCCTAGTAATTTATTATCTCTCAGAAATCATTATTAATGAATTCATGTATTTTTACATTATTTAATAATGTTATTTATCTGGAAATAATTGGCTGGGCTAATTAATTGATAAATATTAGTAGCCCAGTGGATTAATTAATTGTATTATAAGCTAAGTATGTGGAAGCCCATTAGAAACATAATTAAATTAATGGGCTACAAATATATTAATATTATATTGACTTTTGAATAGTACCTGCGGTGACATCTAAGCATTGACCATTAATTTGACCAAAATAGAATAAATTCTCGAAATTGACATTTTTACTCGAATCATGCCGCATTCAATTTGATCTAATTAGCCATCCTATTTAATTATTATCTTCTAGAGTACTCGTGTTTACTCGGCACGCAAGCCATGCAGGTGGACGTTTACGGCTTCGCTCCCACTACTCAATAATAATCAAATATTGTTTTGGAAAACTCATCTTAAAAAACTGGTAGATCAAAAATGCAAGCAAGCCACGCAGGTGGACGTTTACTCATAAAATCTTACTACTTTTGTGAAGAGTCCAATTAATGGAGGTCCGATTAAGTGTTTAATATCAAAATTAATGAAATCTAATTAAACATTTAATTTAAAATTGCTTAGTCTTTTTATTCAAAAGGTTTGTTGCGAATCATGCATATCCACATAATTCCTAAAGCATGCAATTTCTAAGCGCACTTAATAAAACGTGCTCGCGAAAAACAAAACATGTTTTAATACGACGTAGATCCTATTTACATGCTTTTCTAAGCGCAATTAATCACATAATTGCATGCTAAAGCATAATAATAAATAAATGTGCAAATAGGACATTTAAAACGTCGTTATCGGGCTTTAAAATACGTAATTCCTAACTATTACATAGCTCGATCATAATACATTTCTTCGATCTTCAAAATCTTCGAATCTGAAAACTGCATCGAAAACTGCATCGTGCCTTGTCATCAGTGGTCTGCCACGTGGCAGATACATGACAGACACGTGTCTGCCTGGTCAGCAAAGGGCTGATGTGGCGCGCCACATCAGCATCATCTTCAACAACACAAAACCGTAGCCGGCTGGTTCACCTGCCGCCGCCGCTATAAGTCGGTTCTCAGCCGGTCGCTGACACCCAGGGACGCGCTGGATGACAGCGAGCTGGGAACCGGCTATCCCGCACCGAGATGCCTCCTGCGGTGGTGCAGATCTGCGCCTGCGCGCGGCGCGACAGCTGTCGCAGACGCGTGCCGCCGCGCCATCCCCGGCCATCCCCGACCCTCCGCCACCGTCCCCGTTGCCCCCTGACATCGTCTACATGTCTGGGCCGTGCCAAATGGCCGGCGATTTCCGCCACCATGACGGGAATCCGCGCGATTGCGCAACCCGTCGCCGCAAGCTCTACCGGTGCGAAATTACCTCTTTCCGATCTACGATTCGTTCAATTGATTCATGGGTAATGATCCTTGGACGATTTTAGGCCACTATGAATGGATTCCGGCCGAAATCGTCCATCAATTTCCCTCAATTTTGAAATGATTCGCCGAAAAAAATTCATTGTGAGCAGTGAACTTCAGACATCGATTTCGGTCGCATCCGGGATTGCATGATCCCATACGACGTATCAACACAAAGCTTATGTGACGAGGAATCCAGTGGTTCAAACTGATCGAAAATCGGACGCCGGATGCGCCGGGAATCGCCGCCACAAGATGCGGCGGAACCCTAGCCGAATTAGGGTTTTCGCCCAATTTGGGGCTTTTCTGGACAAGCACGACCATTTCTCTTTTCCGACGCTATTTCGGACAAACCAGAAATTGGAATGGGTCGTACGACCTGTCCAGACGAAGCTAATGAAATAAAGAATAAAACTATCCAAACGGATCAAAAAATACCATGGCACGCTCCCCCACGCACAGTATCAAGTTGGCGGTCGTGTTCTACAAGAAACTTAGGGTTTCGCCCTTTTCCGTCCTTTCGTGCCGTCGCGCCTCAATTTTCATGCATCCGGACCAAAATACAGTACAAAAGCAGTAGAATCACGTAATACATTGGTCCTATCAACTACTCGTGGATTTTCTCATGAGAAAAACGTTACAACGGGGTCAAAATAGTGGCTCGGAGGCCGCCCCAAACACGAAAATTAACACCATAAGGACGGAATTGAACCCTAATCATACACCTAACAGCAACAATCAGAGCCTAAACCAGGCTCTATTACCAATTGAAGGATAATTGAGGGTTAGAAACGATACCTTCCTCCTTCGTATGTTGTCGCGGCTTTGATTGTTGCTCCTGTGTCAGATCTTCTGATCTGTGTCCCGGCCTATTTCTCCCTCTGGGTGGTTAGAGAACTGGAGAAAATTTAAGATTATTGTCTCTCTCTTGAAACACGTGCGTGCGTCTATTTATGTGTGTGTGTCTGTATTCTGTTTCTGAACAGAATACTAATATATATACCGGCTTCAAAAGCTAATATAATATTAATATATTTGTATCCCATTAATTTAATTATATTTCTATTGGGCTTCCACATACTTAGCCCATAATACAATTAATTACTCCACTGGGCTACTAATATTTATCAATTAATTCGCCCAGCCAATTAATTCCAGATAAATAACATTTTATCTCGGGATCAACAATTGGTATCAGAGCAGGAGTTCTCTAAGACTCTTGCTATTCTGAAACTGGTCTACTTGAACGGATACAGAAAACGTTTTCACTGCATATCATTCTTCATTCATATCATTATCTACCATGTCTGATATGTCAGGAATCAGGATGGTACACATGTTCTCAGTAGAGAACTATGGAGTATGGCGGGTCAGAATGAAGGCACATCAGACCTCCCTCCACGACAGCATGACAGAGGTACTGGAGGACGGACCTATCGTTCCAATGGTTGATATTATCGTAACTCAGGACCCAGCACAAGGAGGAGGAATGATGACCGAGAAGAAGAACCCTAAAGACAGAAGTCTCTTCACCCCTGAGGAGAAGAAGCTTCACAACTTAGACCGGGTCGCCAAAAACGCCATACTGACCACTCTGAGCGATTCTTATCTCGGGAGAGTTCAGGACTGCAAGTCCGCCAAGGAACTCTGGGATGCTCTAGCGCTACTGAGTCGGTGGACTCAGAAGTTCAAATTAAACAAGCTGGCGCTGGAACTTTAGAAGCTAGAGAGACTGTCTCTCATGCCTGGTGACTCCATTGAAGATCTGAACGTCAGATTCACGGATCTGATGAACTCTATCAACGGGCTAGGAAAGACATTCTCCAACCGAGAGATGAATCTTAAGATTTTGAGGGCACTACTAGACGATTACTGGAGTCCCTTTGCTACCTTACTGAGACATTCTGATTTAGATATTGTTACTCCTAACCATATCTTTTCAGAACTTAAAGCTGAGGAGTTCGAGTTTGGTCTACCTCAAAGGAAGCAGCGAGCTGAAACTGACACCCAAATCGACCATGCCTTCAAAGCATCAATTAGCATAAAACTCCAACCTCTAGCAAGGCTGAACCTTCACTCAGTGACTTACAAGAAGGAAACCTGGCTAAGAAGTACGCGCTGCTTGCCGTGAAGTATCAAAAGGAGAAGGAGAGGCACAGGAAGCTCTCAAGAGTCGTCAGAGACTCCAAGGGTAAGACTGAATACACAGCTAAGCGCACTCCTGACTCACATACTTCTGAATGCAGGAAACAGGAGGACTCAGCTCAGTCGAAAGACAGCGAAAGCAAAGAAGAGAGAGTCACTACCTGCTACAACTGCAAGAAGCCAGGACACTATCAATATGACTGTCCTGAGTCAGCACTGCTGAGAGAGCAGCACGCAAAGCTCGAAGGGAGAAGTTCATCAAGAAACGACAAGCATATATTGCCGGTGAACTTGCAGACGACTCAGATGAAGTCGACTCCTTCATGGATTCATCAGACGATGAAGCGGCATTCATGGCCGTAGAGCTTGAAGAAGACGTTAAAAAGTATCTCATGGCAGGAGAAGAGGATGAGGTGCACAAGGACCCTTGGTATGTGGACAGTGGATGCTCAAGACATATGACATACCAAAAGGACCTACTGAAGAATTATACTACTGAAGAAGACCCCGAATCGAGTTTGGAGACAACGCAAAAGGCTATACCAGAGACTATGGAACACTCAGCATTAGAACCGCAACAGTTCCAAGAGTATCATTTGTTGAAGGACTTCAGCATAATTTTCTCTATGTTAGTCAATTTTGTGATAACTCGAATTGAGTGATTTTTTACTCTGGTTTCTGCGATGTCATTGATAAATCTTTAGGGAGAACAATGTTGTCAGGTTCGCGCAAAAAGAATATCTACGTAGCTGACTGAAACTCAGCTGAACCTGAAGCTTCTTTGTTGGCGAAGAACGACAACAGAACGGGGTGGAGTTGACTGGAACTCAGCTGAACCTGAACCTAACACTATGACTTATCAGAAACAGAGCTCCTAAAAAATATTACAAGTAGGATCAGTGGAGTTGTTCTTCAAGTCCTAGACTACTGAGGGAATCAGGGAAGAAATATCAGAACCTATACAGAAACTAATCAGCAATTTCCCCCTGTCTAACAACATCTTCCTCCCAACTATGCAATCTATAAGAATCTAGCTAAGCAAAAACTGACAAAAAAAAATATATAAGAACAGTGAGTTTGTGAGTCAGTAATCATTTCAATGATTCTGAGTGTTAAGCATAAAAACAAACAGGGCCATTTAGACAATAAGGAATTGTCAGGGCCAATAACAGAGATGTTTTATAGATTTGAAAAGTTCAGTACAGTTACATCGTCTGCTACACTAAGAAGAGATAGAAAAGAAGATACAAAGAAACACAGAAGCTAATAGTCATCTGAACCGCTTAATCCTGTCTTTGAAGTCCTTTGAAGTCCATACATCCGGTAGGTGACCTTCCTCAGCTTCAGTATCTCAGCGAAGTCAGCTGGATCTTCTTCATCTAAGAACATGGCTTCAGCAGCATCCTTGACTTCCTTCTCAATAACTCCATAATAAACGGAGCCGTCTAGTTTCAGTGGGGGAGACATGATTCTTGGACCTGGTACTCTTACATCTACCTTGTCTTTTACAGCCTTCTGAACTCTAGCGAACATCTCTATGTCTGCCCTCATGAGAAATTCAGCAAAGGCTACAGACTTGTGCTTCTCAGCCTAGTACCTCCAGAAATAATTCCTTTTAATGATTTCAGCCTTCAGCGTCTCCCACCTTTGAGTTACTTCCCACGATATCCACTCATCAACTCTCGGCCATCTGTGAAATTTGAGATCAGTAGGCTTCCTGAACCTTCTGTATAGGTATGGAATGTCAGCTTTCTCAGGAATCCTATGACTCGCTTCTTTTTCAGCTTTCCGCCTCAGAGCTTTAAAGTCTAATAATCTGAGCCTTTCTTGAGCTGCTTCTATCTGTCCAGCTTGTTCTCCTCTATACAATTACCTCTCCATCTGAGCTCATATTTCTTGCATCTCCAGATCTTGTTCCTTAGAAGGGACATAGGAGGGTTTGTGAGGTTCTTCTTCTGAATCAGCAGGTGTGGTTGATTTTTCCTTAGAAGTACCCTGCTATCTAGTAGTCTGCTGCTGCTGCTGCTGCTGCTCCTTCTCTTTTTCCTTGTCTGCCTCATCACTTAGTTTCAGCGTACGGGGAGGTAGTCTAGGTCCAGTCTTCTTTCCTCTTGCTGTAGCCTTTGTTTTGCCTTTAGCTGGCTTCATCTTAGGCTTATTAGCAGCTTCAGCTTCAGTGATTTCCCTTGCTAACTTCTTGTCAGTAGCGATCTGAGCATCCTCCTCCGGAGTAACATACCTCTTGGGTCCTTTCTTCTTGGAGGGAGGGGTAGGAAGCGTCATGACTTTCTTGCCTTTCCCGGTAACTGGAGGGGGTAGAAGAACCTCTTCCTCTTCTGACTCCTCATCAGCATACTCAACAACCTCTTTGATTATGTCAGAGGGTGTTTGGGTTGCCTGAGTAGTTACTTCCTTGGGTCCTGAGCCGCTTGGGCCAGTCTCAGCAGACACTACATCGCCTGCTGCTGAGACACCCTGGGCCTCGCCAGTCTGAGTAGAGGGTCCAGTGGGAGCAGATATCTGAGCCTGAGTTGCCCCTGCCCCTGCCAATGACCTTGCTCTTTTTGGTGCTTTCAGTACCAGTTCCTTGCCTTCAGGCATCTTCCCTTTTCCTTCTTTTCCTTGCCCCTTTTTGGCATCAGCAAATTTGCTCGGGGGGGGGAACTGGTACCTTTTCGTCCAGACTCTTGTAAGCTGTTGCCAGATCTTCCAAGGTATTTTGCAGCTTAGTCAGCTTCTCGTGCAGCTCATTCCTCTCCTCAATAAGCTAAGCACTGTATTTCTTATGGGAGGCGTCTGCTGCTGTCTGGAATTCTTTTAGCTGGTTTTCCACTCTCTGTTCGATCGCCTTTTGAATGGTTTGGAGCCTGAGATCGGAGGCTTGAGATATGGAGGTGACGGATTCAGTATGAGCTTTTTGAGCGGCCTTATAGTCTTCTAGAAGTTGAGCTTGGCAGCCTGAATCGTCTTCAGCTGTTCATCGAAGTCGGCTCTCTGTGCGGCAAGTGTGTTGTTCAGAATGTTGGAGAAATCAGGGACTGGAGATGTTTGAATAGCTGTTCTGAGTCCCTTGAGTTCAGCACTTTGAGCCTCAGTGGTTTGCCTCCACGTTTTGTGGACGGTGCGGGCGAGTAATCGATTCTGAGTACCTTGATTCCTTAATGCCCTGGCCACTGACTTCGAGCGTCGGCTTCTCGGGCTGGGTGCTACTTCAAAGGCAGACTCAAGTAGCAGCTGAGATAGTTCAGCTGCCTTTGAAGTACCAGCCGCTGACTGACCTGGACCAAGGATGCTAAGTGGCGGTTCAGTAGTGGATGTTGGAGCATCCTTGTCCAGTTGAGATCCCTCATCAGGCTTCTCAGGGCCTGAATCACAGGGTGGGTCCTGACCATCGGGGTCAAACCCATCTGAGGGTGCTGATGCTGAGACTGGTTATCTATCGTTCAGCATAACGAGCATCGCAGCCCTCAGGTCTTCAAGAGTGCCGAGGTCGGATGGCTCTGAGTAGCCAATCTTCCCCCTTATTATTAGCTCCTCCTCATGGAGCTGTTCGCAGGAGTGGTGAATGATAAGGCGCTTCAGATTGTGCCACTCCTGGAACCGAATCAGCATGTGGAGCCTAGCCGGCCTTGCTAATAAGACGAAATCGTTGTGGCTGGTTATCTCCGGAATCTATTCAGCAATCTCTCGGGAGGCTCGTGATTTGAGAGCTGAGGCCTCAAGCTGTCTCCGAGTCTTCTACCTCAATTGGAGACGGCTGCTTCTCAGCAGATGGAATGCTTCTGAGTGGTGGAACGTCCAAGGGGCTATCCAGTGTTTCAACAGATTCAGCTTCGACCCCTTGGTCCACGGTTTCACCACGCTCAGTGGAGACTGCCTTCTCCACTTATGGTGTCTTTTCGGATGACTCAGGTTCATCCCTCAACTGTAGAGGAGGCTCAGCAACCACTGCCTCAGGCCCTGCCTCCGGCACGACCTCACTGACTTTCTTCAGCCTCTTGGTCGGTGTTTTAGGAGTAAACTTGGGAGGGGACCTCTTCTTGGTTGGTGTAGAAGTCTTCTGAGTCCCGGACTTAGGATCAGCGAGCCCTGGTCCGATCTGCTGAAGGGCCGCTGCCCTGTTTTGGAATCGAACCTTCTTCTGGTTGAAGTACTGCTTATCAGTGAAGGTAATGTTGTCCGATCCGAAGAAATCTTCGATCAATACGGAAAGCTTCAGACCATACAGTAGCTTTCCTTTGACGCTCAGACGCTTGGCTGTCTTGTCGAACTTAGCTGATTGCGTCATGAATTCTCTGAGGAAGAATTCAGTCCAGATGATTTTAGCTCTGTCGTGTATGGCCATCATAAGCTGGATCTTTGGCCTTGATACTTGATCAAAGGAGCCGGCCTGACTCGTCAACAGCTGAGTCACGACGTAGGCCAATGCTCTTTATTGTGGGAGCATGGCTTTCTTTGGAAATGCGGCTCTAAAAGTGGTCGGCTTCCCGCAGAACTCGGTTAGATATTCATCCATTAAATCATCTATGTACGCTATTGTGGTGAATCCTTCGTTGGGAAGGTTGAAGGAAGAAAGAACGATGGCTTCCTCATCAGGAAACCTTCAGGCCCAGTTTCTCGAAGGGCGTAGAAGATTTCTTCCATGTAATCGAGGTCACAAGCGTCGAACTCCATCACTAGTTAGCACCAAACTCGATCCTTCTCAAGGATCTCTTGCATATCGGCAGGAGCATACATAATATTTCCTGTCATATTCTGTAATCTGCAAACACAGTAGATCAGTATCCAATAAAGTAAGAAGAGTATAAACGTATAAGATACTGAATGATCATTAAAATATACCAAAGATTTTTCTGAAATTTTTTGAGAGATGAGTTTTGTAAAGGAGTAGGAGATATTCAGAAAATATAGGGTTCGAAATAATTGCAGAGTAGAAATGGTGGTTTCAAACATTTGAACGTATATATATCTGAAGGAAGAGAAACAGTTAATTATCTACGGTTCAGTTTGAACATGCTTTTTGAGATGGACGGCCAGGATTAGATTTTATAAAATAGGCAATGATCATATTAGCCGCCTAAGTCAAAATACAGTTGTATATAGCCAAAGAAGTAACTTGATACGACATGCATTTAATGCGTTGCGGAGTTCAGCATACTTTTACATAGAATGTCGTGTATTAAATATAAACCGTTAATATTAAATGACATTTTCTACGGCATGGAATACGATGCTGAATCTGATTCATAGATGCACAGAATTGTTCTATTGGCTACTAAGTAGAGATACGCAAACCTGTCAGCTGAACATCGTAGTCAGCTGATACCTCGTGTAGATGGTTGCTGAGTCTCTACGTACTGAATTTACTTAGTACTAAGAGTGAACATTCCCCCTTACTGAATGCTCCTCTCCTGAATCCACTTACTGACTAGAGTCAGTAGGGTCCAGCAGACCTAGCTCTACTGAAAGTTCTCTGAATCTGGCTTCAGCTAGAGGCTTGGTCAAGATATCGCCCTTTGATGGTCGGGGGATGGGATCTTTCCATCCCGATATCCTTCTTTTCGACATGGTCACGAATGAAGTGGTGTCCGATGTCCACGCCCTTGCATCTCGTATGAAGTACGAGATTTCGAGTGATTGCAATAGCACCTGCATCGCCGCAGAAGATCGGCACTTTATTCTGAATGACGTCATAGTCGCGTAGCTGCTGTCTCAGCCAAAGGATTTGGGCGCAGCAACTTCCGGCAGCCATATATTCAGCTTCAGTAGTTGACGTCGCTACTTAATGTTGTTTCTTTGAGAACCATGAGATCAGCTTACTGCCAAGGAACTGACACGTTCCAGAAGTTGACTTTAGGTCAATTCTACATCCTGCATAGTCAACATCAGAATAACCAGTTAGTTCAATATTATCATCAGCTGGATACCATAAACCCATGTCAGGTGTTCCTTTGAGATAGCGGAGAATCTTCTTTGCTGATTCCATGTGACTTTGCTTCGGATTCGCCTGAAATCGAGCGCGGACACCTACAACATAAGTTATATCAGGACGAGTAGCTTTTAAGTATATTAAAGAACCAATAATAGCACGAAATTCAGTTTGGTCTACTGATACTCCCTCTTTATCAAGATCAATTTTAATGTTCGTGTTCATCGGGATCTTGATTGGTTTGCCGGATGTGCAACCGAATTTCTTGATGAGGTCTCGAGTGTATTTGCCTTGATTGATAAACGTTCCCTTCTCAGATTGTTTGACTTGAAATCCAAGGAAATAATTCATCTCTGGGTCTATAATTCATTGACATCTCGAACTTGTCCTTCATCATTTTCTCAAATTGCTGACACATGATGACGTTCTTCGATCCGAAGATGATGTCATCTACGTAGATCTGCACAAGTAAAATGTCATCTTCCAGTCGAATGCTGAATAATATGCGGTCTACTGTGCCCTTCTGAAGGCCTTTCTGAAGAAGAAACTCAGACAGGGTATCGTACCAAGCCCTGGGTGCTTGTTTTAACCCATACAGAGCCTTTCTTAGTCTATAAACCTGATGTCCCAGCTGAAAGCCGGGAGGTTGTTCTACATAGACTTCTTCTTTCAGTACGCCATTCAGGAATGCAGACTTCACATCCATTTGATAGACTCTGAATCTCTGATGTGTTGAGTAGGCTAGGAATAGTCTGATTGCCTCTAATCTTGCAACTGGAGCGAACGTTTCGTCGAGATCTATCCCTTTAGCTTGACAGTAGCCTTTTGCCACGAGCCTTGCTTTGTTCCTTACTATAAAGTTGTTTGCATCTCGCTTGTTCTTGAAGACCCATTTGGTTCCGATCACATGTTGATGCCGGAGTCTGTCAACAAGCTCCCAAACTTCATTTCTCGTGAACTGATTCAGCTCCTCCTGCATGGCTATGATCCAGTCAGCGTCCTTAAGTACATCCTCAACTGACTGAGGTTCTTCAGTAGACAAGAAGCAGGAATATAAGGTGCTTTCTCCTTGACAGAATCTGGATCTTGTCTTCACTTTTGCTGAAGGATCTCTAATGATTAAATCAGAAGTGTGAGCGTCCAGCCACGATCTACGATGTTTCAACTCTTCATCTGAAATTTGTTCAACATAAATAGTAGGTGAGTTAGGCATTTCAGTTGTACTATTATGAGATTGAAGCAATTCAAGCTTACAAGAGTGCGATCTATCGAGTCACCGTGTTCGGGGCATTTAGCTCGGAGAACATCATTAGTTCCCCCCGAATTATTATCCTCGCAGAGGTCTCGTTACCACTTGGTTTTCTTCAACGACCTGAGTTACATGTGATTGACTCTGTTCAGTAGAGTCAATCTGTTCAGCTACTTCTGCTGCTGGCTGAGATTTAGTAGACTTGTCTTCCGTTTCTTCATTTGAATCATCATCCCAACATAGCTGGATCTTTTTAACTTTATCTTTTAAGCTTAGATCCTGTAGCTGCTTATTGATGTCCTCAGATTCAGTTTTAGAGTTCCTGCTCCTGTCTTCAGTAGCAAACTCATTAAAAATAACATGAGGGCTTTCCTCAATGCAAATGGTCCGATAGTTAAAGACTCTGAAGGCTTTCCTGACCCAGGAGTATCCTAAGAAAACTCCCTGATCTGACTTGCTATCAAAAGTCTTAAGCTGATCTTTCCCATTATTGTGGATAAAGCATGAACACCCAAAAATATGGAAATAAGATAAAGAAGGCTTCCTGCCGTTCCATAATTCATATGGTGTCTTCTTATGCTGCTTTGTCAGTAGAGATCTATTTTGAGTATAACATGCAAGACGTAGCTTCCCGCCTGCATTTGGTTGGGAGTCCCGAGTTTGCGAGCGTGGTTCTAGCCGCTTCTTTGAGTGTTCGATTCTTTCTCTCAAAGAACCCCGCTTTGTTGAGGCGTGCGCGCGGCAGACTTCTCATACTCTATGCCATCTGCCTTACAGAACTCCTCTACCATAAAATTCAGGAACTCAGTTCCTCTGTCTGAACGTATCTTGATGATCTTGGTGTTCTTCTCGACACTCCTTTTCAGAAGCGTTGGTAACTCTATTTTGACGTCAGACTTGTTGGCAATAAATATGACCCTTGTGTAGCGAGTAGTCATCAATGACCACTAATGCATACTTCTTGCATCTGATCGTCACCGGAGAGACTGGACCGAACAAATCCATATGTAGCAGCTGAAGGATTCCATCAGTGGAAGGAGATGGAACAGGCGGATTTTGATTCCTTCTTCGCTTTCCCTTCAGCCATGCTTCACACTGAGTGTCTTTACTGAATACTTCATTCAGCAGTCCTCTTGCTAGAGTGTTTCTAGCTAATTTGTTAAGGGTCTTGAAGTTGAGATGACTGAGTCTTCTGTACTAGAGCCATCCCGTTCTATTGTCATTCTACGCCAACATACAAGCTTCAGGTTCAGCTGAGTTCCAGTCAGCTACATATATATTCTTTTTGCGCAAACCTGACAATACTATTTTCCCTATAGATTTATCAATGACATCACAGAAACCAGCGTAAAAAATCACTCTATTCGAGTTATCACAAAATTGATTAACAGAGAGAAGATTATGCTGAAGTCCTTCAACATATGATACTCTAGGAACTATTGTTGTTCCAATGCTGAGTGTTCCATAGCCTCTGGTATAGCCTTTTGTGTTGTCTCCAAACTCGATTCAGGGTTATTCTTCAGTAGTATAATTCTTTAGTAGGTCCTTTTGGTATGTCATGTGTCTTGAGCATCCGCTGTCCACATACCAAGGGTCCTTGTGCACCTACAAAATAGAATTATATTTAGGTACCCTTTATTTTTGATTTTGGGTCCTTAGATGTTAGTTTTGGAAACCCAAATCTGTCTTACGACCCTGGTGGTCTCAGACAGTTTCTTTCCACTTTTATCTACATATTTGACCACTGGACTGATCGATGCTGACTTATGAGGCTTTACAGGTTCAGGAGTCCTGATCTTCTGAGTAGGTGAACTGCTGACCTTTGCCTTCAGTACGGCTTTCTTCTTCTTCTTCTGAGTTTGGGATCCTCTCCTGACTATAGGATCATAGTAATATGACCCATACGGAGCTGGATGAGTCAGCTGTGGAGGTTCATACTGATCAACCCATTTTGCTTTGCTGGTTCCCCCTTGACTGAACTGGGGTGATCTGGTATTGATCTTCTTGTCAGAGTGCTGATAACTGGGATGAGGTTCCTTCATCTTTTGTTTGTTCTTGGCTAGGGGATTCAGTATCTCTGCATTGATGGTCTCCCCTTGAACAAACCTATCAGCTAGCCGGTTTTCTGAGACTACGGGGGCAGATGAGGAGGCTCCATGGCTGAATCCAAGACCCTCCTTACAATGCTTGGGCTTGTTGCTTGCTAGTATAGCTTCAAGCTTCTTTTCAGCGCCCATGTACCGTTCTGTCATTAGATTCCTCCAGACATCATCGTTTTTCTTCAGCAATTCATGCTCGGTCTAAAGTCCTGACAACTCTTGCTTCAGTAGACTCAGTTCAGTATCTTTCTGAGTCAAGTCATTTGTTAGTACTGAGATCTGATCTTCTTGATGCAGAGACTTGGGCATCAGAGAGTTAATCTCCTCCCTGAGTCTCAACACAAGTCCTTCTGACTCAGTAGCAACCTGACTCTCCTGAGAAAGTCTCTGATTCTCCACTTTCAGGGTATCCAACTCCAGAAGAGTCTTACTGAGCTGCAGACTCATCTGAATCTGCTCATCGAGTAGTTCTTTGTATGCAATCACGACGTCCAGATTCTCATCTGCACCTGAAATAGTGTCGTGTGTGCAGTGTGAAGGGGAGTTAAATGGTGCATGAGAGTTTACCTCATCCTCTTCTCTGCCATGAGACACTTTTCAGCGTCTTCTTCAGCTTCAAGCTCTATGGCCATGAAAGCTGCCTCATCGTCTGATGAATCCATGAAGGAGTCGACTTCATTTGAGTCGTCTGAGAGTTCACCAGCAATATATGCTTGTCCCTTCTTGATGAACTTCTCCATTCTAGCTTTGCATGCTGCTCTCTCAGCAGTACTGAGCTCAGGACAATCATACTGATAGTGTCCTGGCTTCTTGTAGTTATAGCAGGTTGTGACTCTTTCTTCTTTGCTTTCACCGTCTTTCGACCGGGTTGGAGTCTTCCCTGTTTATGCATTCAGAAGAATGCGAGTCAGGAGTGCGCTTGGGTGTATATTCAGTCTTACACTTAGAGTCTCCGACGACTCTTGAGAGCTTTCTGCGCCTCTCCTTCTCCTTCTGATACTTTACGGCAAGCAGTGTGTACATCTTGGCTAAGTTTCCTTCATGTATGTCGTTGAGTGAAAGTTCAGCCTTGTTAGACGCCGGAGCTGCTATGCTGAGTGATGCTTTAAAGGCATGGTCGACATGGGTGTCAGCTTCAGCTCGCTGCTTCCTTTGAGGTAGGCCAAACTCGAATTCCTCAGCTTTAAGTTCTGAAAAGATATGGTCAGGAGTAACAATATCTAAATCAGAATGATGCAATAAGGTAGCAAAGGGATTCCAGTGACCGTTGATAAAGTTCGTCTCTCAGTTGGAGAATGTCTTTCCCAGCCCGTTGATAGAGTTCATCAGATCCGTGAATCTGACGTTGAGATCTTCAATGGAGTCACCGGGCATGAGAGACAGTCTCTCCGCACCCGAAGTTCTAGCGCAAGTTTGTTCGCTTTGATCTGCTGAGACCCCCGACTCAGTAGCGCTAGAGCATCCCAGTGTTCTTTCGCGGCCTTGCAGTCCTGAACTCTTCCGAGATAAGAATCGCTCAGAGTGGTCAATATGGCGTTTCTGGCGACGCGGTTTAAGTTGTGAAGCTTCTTCTCCTCAGGGGTGAAGAGACTTCTGTCTTTGGGGATCTTCTTCCCGGTCACCATTCCTCCTCCTTGTGCGGGATCCTGAGCTACGACGCTATCTACCATTGGAACGATAGGTCCGTCCTCTAGAACCTCTGTCATGCTGTCGTGGAGGGAGGTCAGATGTGCCTCCATTCTGACCCGCCATACACCATAGTTCTCTACTGAGAACATGGGTATCATTCTGATTCCTGACATATAAGACATAGTGAATGATGATATGAATGATATGCAGTGAAAAGGTTTTCCGGATCCGTTCAAGTAGACCAGTTTTAGAATAACAAGAGTATTAGAGAACTCCTGCTCTGATACCAATTGTTGGTCCCGAGAGTAACGTTCAAGTGTAGAGGGGGGGGTGAATACACCTGAAAACCGATTTCTCAACATAAAACGCGAACAGTCCTTTTCAGGATAGTACCGTACTGAACGAGTTCAGCAGACCAGATAAGTTGTTCTGAATCGCGTAGCAGAGTGACTAACTTTACTGAGGCCTGTGTAATATCCCTAGTTTTCCTTACATGGTTTAAGAAGACTATTTGATCCTTAATTACAAGATTAACACCCGACAAAAGTTCTATTAATTTCTAATATAAAAATAAATTTAAGTTGTGTATATAAATATATACGCTAGGTACCTATACAACATGTTCTACTATTACATAATTAGCTAATAAATTAAGTGTTGTACTTATCTATCCCGTGGCTTACGTGGGCTCCCTTGGACAAGAGGTAGTAATTGATGATTATATGAGAATATATATGTGTGGTGAGCTGGAGAGTAACGTGGGATGCATGCATATTTATAAAAAGTATTTTCGTGAACTTGGTTAGCATTACATTAGAAATAGTGATTTATTTACTTTATTATTTTCCTTCATCTCCCTTGGTTGTAGAAAATGATGACAAGCAAGAGGTGGATGTTACTGGATTAAAATGAAAGGATTAGTCAGCAGGCTAGGGGTGTAGACTAGATGACTCATAGCTCATACTTAATTTTAGGTTACTATAGATATTCCTTCTAAAGCCATTTTTCCCTCTAATACCTCTCCTCTGTTTCTTTCCGTCTCTCGACCCACTTCAGAAATTTTCATCTTAAGCCATCTCCAAATAAGTCTTGCCTTTAATTTTGAGAACTTAAGGTAGTATTTATGCTTTCTTTCAATAATTACTTATCGAATTATGTACTTGTCGTGGGAGGACCTTATATTCATAATTTAATTTCTTGTTAAGTAGCGTTCTATTGATTTGTAAGATTTGCTGATTTAGATATTTAAAATTATAAGGATGATCAAGATATTAGGAGAAATAATCTCCAATTATGGTTAAATAGTGAATATTGTGATAAATCATAGCGGCGTTTAGGCCCAGGTAATAGTTTTGATTTTTCGTGGATTTGGGGATAATTTAATAAGATTATAGCAAAATAAAATATTCTCTTAGATGTTTATAATAGCGTATTGGCTAGGGATGATGTGTATAAGCTCTACAAGTAATAACTGATGATACTTTTAAGTTTAATATAATTAATTTAGTAGAGATTGAGGTTTCATATGAGTATACAATTATTTAAAATTTCTATAAGTTTCATAATTTGAAATGGTTGCAACGAAGCTGATTAGATTATCTCTGGATGATGGATAATATGATATTTAATGATGGTGTAAGGGAGATGACCATGCACTACATGAGTTAACACTATTTCTGAATAATGTGCGGTCTACTTGTAATTCTACTTGTAATACTACTTGTAATATTTGTAAGGCGCTCAGTCTTCCAGTCGAATGCTGAATAATGTGCGGTCTACTGTGCCTTTCTGAAAACCTTTCTGATGAAGAAATTCAGATAGGGTATCGTACCAAGCCCTGGGTGCTTGTTTTTACCCACACAAAGCCTTTTTGATTCTGTAGACCTGATGTCCCTGCTGAAAGCCAGGAGACTGTTCTACATAGATTTCTTCTTTCAGTACGTCGTTCAGGAACGCAGACTTCACATCCATTTGATAAATTCTGAATCTCTGATGTGTTGTGTAGGCTAGGAATAGTTTGATTGCCTCCAATCTTCCAACTGGAGCGAACGTTTTGTCGAAATCTATTCCTTCGGCTTGACAGTTGCCTTTTTCCATGAGTCTTGCTTTGTTCCTTACTATTACGTTGTTTTCATCTTTCTTGTTCTTGAAGACCCATTTAGTTCCAATCATATGTTGATGTCGGGGTCTGTTAACAAGCTCCCAAACTTCGTTTCTCGTGAACTGATTCAGCTCCTCCTGCATGGCTATGATCCAATCAGCGTCATTAAGTGCATCCTCAACTGACTGAGGTTGTTCAGTAGACAAGAAGCAGGAATATAAGGCGCTTTCTCCCTGACAGAATATGGATCTTGTCATTACGCTTGCTGAAGGATCTCCAATAATCAAATCAGAAGTGTGAGCGTCCAGCCACGATCTACAATGTTTCAACTCTTCATCTGAAATTTGTTCAACACAGATAGTAGGTGAGTTAGGCATTTCAGTTGTACTATTCTGAGATTGAAGCAATTCTGTTACAAGAGTATGATCTACTGAGTCACCAGGTTCAGGGGCATTTAGCTCAGGAACATCATTTGTTCCCCCTAAATTATTATCCTCTGTAGTGGTCTCAATTACCACATGGGTTTCTTCATCAACCCGAGTTACCTGGGATTGACTCGCTCAAGCAGAGTCAACTGCTCAGCCTACTCGCGCCGGCCGAGATTCAATAGATTTGTCTTCAGTTTCTTCCTCTGAATCATCATCCCAACATAGCTGGATCTTTTAAACTTTATCTTTTAAGCTCAGATCCTGTAGCCGACACGATATCCTTGGATTCGTGTTTAGAGTTCCCCGCTCCCCGTCTTCGCAGCAAACTCATTAAAAACAACACGAGGGCTTTCCTCCATGCAAAGGGTCCGATAGTTAAAGACTCTGAAGGCTTTGCTGACCCGGGAGTATCCTAAGAAGACTACCTGGTCTGACTTGCTATCAAAAGTCTTCAACTGATCCTTCCCATTATTGTGGTTAAAGCACGAACACCCAAAAATATGGAAATAAGATAAAGAAGGCTCCCTGCCATTCCATAATTCATATGGTGCCTTCTTATGCTCCTTTGTCAGTAGAGATCTATTCTGAGTATAACATGCAGTATCAGTAGCTTCTACCCAGAATTTGGTTGGGAGTCCTGAGTCTGCGAGCAAGGTTCTTGCTGCTTCTTTGAGTGTTCGATTCTTCCTTTCAGCAACCCCATTTTGTTGAGGCGTGCGCGCGGCAGACGTCTCATGCTCTATGCCTTCTGCTTTGCAGAACTCCTCCACCATAAAATTCAGGAACTCAGTTCCTCTATCTAAACGTATCTTGATGTTCTTGGTGTTCTTTTCGACACTGAGCTTTTTCAGAAGCGTTGGTAACTCTGTTTTGACATCAGACTTGTTGGCAATAAATATGACCCATGTGTATCGCAAGTAGTCATCAATGACCACTAAAGCATACTTCTTGCCTCTGATCGTCACTGGAGAGACTAGACCGAACAAATCCATATGTAGCAGCTGAAGGATTCCATCAGTGGAAGGGGATGGAACAGGAGGATTTTGATTCCTTGTTTGCTTTCCCTTCAGACATGCTTCACACTGAGTGTCTTTGCTGAATACATCATTCGACAGTCCTCTTGCTAGAGTGTTTCTAGCTAATTGGTTGAGCGTCTTGAAATTGAGATGGCTGAGTCTTCTGTGCCAGAGCCACCCCGTTCTGTTGTCATTCTTTGCCAACAAACAAGCTTAAGGTTCAGCTGAGTTCCAGTCAGCTACATAGATAGTCTTTTTGCGCGAACCTGACAACACTGTTTTCCCTGTAGATTTATTAATGACATCACAGAAACCAACGTCAAAAATCACTCTATTCGAGTTATCACAAAATTGACTAATACTCTTGGAACTGTTGCGGTTCCAA
Organism: Lavandula angustifolia; assembly: GCA_028984105.1. Classification (NCBI taxonomy): domain Eukaryota; kingdom Viridiplantae; phylum Streptophyta; class Magnoliopsida; order Lamiales; family Lamiaceae; genus Lavandula; species Lavandula angustifolia. The sequence continues at coordinate 29,133,922 of CM054815.1, read as the reverse complement.
TGCTGAGTGTTCCATAGCCTCTTGTATAGCCTTTTGCGTTATCTCCAAACTCGATTCGGGGTCCTTCTTCAGTAGGATAATTCTTCAGTATGTCCTTTTGGTATGTCATATGTCTAGAGCATCCGCTGTCCACATACCAAAGGTCCTTGTGCACCTGCAAAACAGAGTTATGTTCAGTACCCTTTATTTTTGATTTTGGGTCCTTAGATGTAAGTTTTGGAAACCCAAATCTGTCTTACGACCCTGGTGGTCTCAAACAGTTTCTTTCCACTTTTATCAACATATTTGACAATTGGACTGGTCAGTGCTGACTTTTGAGGCTTTACACGTTCAGGAGTCCTGATCTTCTGAGTAGGTGGATTGCTGACCTTTGCCTTCTGTACGGCTCTCTTCTTCTTCTTCTGACTTTTATTCCTCTTCTAACTACAGGATCATAGTAATATGACCCATATTGAGCTGGATGTGTCAGCTGTGGAGGTCCATATTGATCAGCCCATTTTGCTTTGCTGGTTCCCCGTTGATTGAACTGGGGTGATTTGGTGCTGATCTTCTTGTCAGAATGCTGATAGTTGGGAGGGGTTTAGTATCTCTGCATTGATGGGCTCCCCTTGAACAAACATATCAGCTAGCCAATTTTCTGTGCGTACGGGGGTGAATGAGGAGGCTCCATGGTTGAATCCAAGTCCCTCCTTACAATGATTAGGCTTGTTGCTTGCTAGCATCGCCTCAAGCTTCTTTTCAGCACCCATATGATGCTCTGTCATCAGGTTCCTCCAGACATCATCGCTTTTCTTCTGTAATTAATGCTCTGTCTAAAGTCCTGCCAGTTCTTGCTTTAGTAGACTCAGTTCAGTATCTTTCTGAGTCAAGTCATTGGTCAGTACTGAGATCTGATCTTCTTGATGCTGAGACTTGGCCATCAGAGAGTTTATCTCCTCCCTGAGTCTCAACACAAGTCCTTCTGACTCAGTAGCAACCTGACTTTCCTGAGAAAGTCTCTAATTTTCCACTTTCAGGGTATCCAACTCCTGTAGAGTCTTACTGAGCTGCCGACTCATCTGAATCTGCTCGTCGAGTAGTTCATCGTGTGCAATTGTGACGTCCAGATTCTCATCTGCACCTGAAATAGTGTCATGTGTGCAGTGTGAAGAGGAGTTAAATGGTGCGTGAGAGTTTACCTCATCCTCTTCTCCTGCCATGAAAGACTTTTCAGCGTCTTCTTCAGCTTCAAGCTCTACGGCCATGAATGCTGCTTCATCATCTGATGAATCCATGAAGGAGTCGACTTCATCTGAGTCGTCCGAGAGTTCACCGGCAATATATGCTTGTCGCTTGTTGATGAACTTCTCCCTTCGAGCTTTGCATGCTGCTCTTTCGGCAGTGCTGAGCTCAGGACAATTATATTGATAGTGTCCTGGCTTATTGTAGTTACAGTAGGTTGCGACTCTTTCTTCTTTGCTTTCGCTGTCTTTCGACTGAACTGAGTCCTCCTGTTTCCTGCATTCAGAAGTATGTGAGTCAGGAATGCGCTTAGGTGTATATTCAGTCTTACCCTTGGAGTCTCTGACGACTCTTTAGAGCTTCCTGCGCCTCTCCTTCTCTTTCTAATACTTCACTGCAAGCAGCGCGTACTTCTTGGCTAAGTTTCCTTCTTGTATGTCACTGAGTGAAGGTTTAGCCTTGCTAGACGCCGGAGCTACTGCGCTGACTGATGCTTTAAAAGCATGATCGACTTGGGTGTCAGCCTCAGCTCGCTGCTTCCTTTGAGGTAGGCCAAACTCGAACTCCTCAGCTTTAAGTTCTGAAAATATATGGTCAGGAGTAACAATATATAAATCAGAATAACGCAATAAGGTAACAAAGGGAGTCCAGTGACCGTCTGGCAATGCCCTCAAAATTTTGAGATTCATCTCTCGGTTGGAGAATGTCTTTCCCAGCCCGTTGATAGAGTTCATCAGATCCGTGAATCTGACATTGAGATCTTCAATGGAGTCACCAGGCATGAGAGATAGTCTCTCCAGCTTCTGAAGTTCCAGCGCGAGTTTGTTCTCTTTGATCTTCTGAGTCCCCCGACTCAGTAGTGCTAGAGCATCCCAGAGTTCTTTCGCGGACTTGCAATCCTGAACTCTTCCGAGATAAGAATCACTCAGAGTGGTCAGTATGGCATTTCTGGCGACTCGGTCTAAGTTGTGAAGCTTCTTCTCCTCAGGGGTGAAGAGACTTCTATCTTTGGGGATCTTCTTCCCGGTCACCATTCCTCCTCCTTGTGCTGGGTCCTGAGCTTCGACGCTATCAACCATTGGAACGATAGGTCCGTCCTCTAGAACCTCTATCATGCTGTCATGGAGGGAGGTCAGACGTGCCTCCATTCTGACCCACCATACTCCATAGTTCTCTACTGAGAACATGGGTACCATCCTGATTCCTGACATATCAGACATAGTGAATAATGATATGAATGAAGAATGATATGCAATGAAGAATGATATGCAATGAAAACATTTTTCGAATCCGTTCATGTAGACCAGTTTCAGAATAACAAGAGTCTTAGAGAACTCCTGCTCTGATACCAATTGTTGGTCCCGAGAGTAACGTTCATGTGTAGAGGGGGGGGGGTGTGAATACACCGAAAACCGATTTCTCAACTTTAAACGCAAACAAACCCTTTTCGAGAGAGTGTCGCATCGAACAAGTTCAAGCAGACCAAATAAGATGTTCTCAATCGCGCGACGAGTAATCGACTTTACCGAGGCTCCGCTAGCCGACCGGAGTCGAGTTCAAGCACCGTTCGATAAAGTTCAATAGTGCGGAAATGTCTAGGCCCAAATTCAGCTTGAGTGAAGAAAACGTTTTTAGCAAAATAATTTCAAGTATATTAGTGCAACGATTAAGCTTGTTGAAACTCAGTTGAGTGATTTTAAAGATATTTTTAGTATGCACAGTAATCAATGCAACAGTAAATTTAAAGTGGTTCGGATCCAACAATCCTATGTCCACTGTCCCGAAAGATCAGGAGGCTATGTATTCTACTGAGGTAGTCTCAGTCGGTTTGTACACTAGACAAACACCGGTCTTGAGATTTATTCTCGAGCAAGTCTCGCTTATGTGGTATCAAACTAAGTGTTTGAAAAAACTCTCCAACTATGAAGGAGTCCTTTACAATAAGGATCGGGCTTGACTATGAACTCCTTCATCTAAGCTATAGATATGATCGGCTGAGCTTAGGTTAGAGGCATAGGGAACGAGAAAATGGCTTCTAGAGCAACAAACGGCTAAGTATAGACTTGGGTTCATGTTCAGTCGCTTGGATACTAGAGGCTATATAATTCTGGTTCAGCTTGGTTCTCTATGAGCAGGTATGTCGTCTTTCGCCGAAGATTACTTCTTCGAACTACTGCGTAAGACTTAAGACATTTATGAGTTGCTCTTTGAATGCTCTGAGTTCGCTTGTGTGTTCGTTGGTTCACTCGTATTCTCGTAATCTTCAATTTGAATGTATCCCTCTATTTATGGAGCAGAGATAAGGATAGATCCGTTGGAGACGACGACCAGTTTGTCTCTCTCTTCTGGGTAGCTAACGGCTCTTTCAAAGTATGGTTGCAGTATCCTTTCCCTCCATTTTTGGAAAGTTGTTGACTTGCAGCTTTAACAGATATAGGACAGGTGGCTGCTCGTCATCGGGTCGAGGTTCAAGAATGGTAGGTGAGACGTAACGCACTTCAAGGAGATCCGAAGCCGACTCTCTCTTCCTCGTATTGACTCGCCGATTAGACTTTTAGAGAATCTCGATAGTCGAAGACCCGTCCCGGCCCGTTGCCGAAGTTTGATCTCTTATTCAGTAGCATGCCCTTGCTGAGTCGGCTCTACTGAAGATCAGCTCCGAGTTCAGTGAACTACTCTTGCTGAGTACAGTTCCACTGACTCCTTTCAGTATACTGCTCCTACTGAGTCTAGTATCACTAAGTCTTCTTCTTCTGGTACTAAGGCTGGTGATCTACTGAGTGCCTGAACCAGATGAAGAGTGTCTACTGAGTCTGAAACCTCAAAGACAGAACAAAACAAGGTTACAACTAAATGGTTCATCAGCCAAGATAGGGTTTTGGGATCTTCAAATCTTCAGTAAATATTCAGAGCACAGGCTACTGAGTTATGTCTTAGATCATTGTAGATAATATAGGTAATTGGTAATACGGCGGATCATACCTGATTATTTATTTAGACCTGCAATTAAGCGTCTAGATTATCACCATTGGTTTGGGATAGTTTAGATGGTTCCTTAAATCCTTGAGCATGATACGATCCTCAGGTTCATGATATGATCACTTGATTGACCCTTAGTATTATAAGTTAGAGATCTCCCGCCATCATACGGAATCCCTAGAGCCATAGTGGATGAACCAACATAATAAATTCATAAATGCTAGCTAGAGAATGAGAATGAATCGATCATCTTAGACATAGTGATTGTTAAACCTCTGCACTCTTCATCAAACTTGAAACCACACCCATTAATCCACTTCACTTTGATTTTACTTGCTCTTTTACTTTCTTGCTATTTTAATTTCGTAGTTTAGAATAAAGCAAACCCAGTTTAGGACCAAGTAGATAGTGAAATAATTAGGATAATTAGAACCCAGCTGAGTCCTTGTGAGATCGACCTCGGGAGTTGCTAGATTAGGTATTACACCGATTCATGCACTTGCGAGAATTATAATTTGTTCATCAAGTTTTTGGCGCCGTTGCCGGGGACTCAGTCGTTTTGATTATTCTTTTTACTAGCTGTTTATTTGTTTAGATTTTATTTTTAAGTTTGTTTCCACTTCTTCCTTTCTTTTACTGTGTCGAATCTTACCCTTTGAGTTTTCTTTAGGTTTATGCATGGTAGAAGGTCGCAACATCCAAAACTTGCGCCTTTTATCAATAAGATATAGAAAGTAGGGACTCGCGTTACGAGTGAGGAACCGAAAGACAAAATTGAAATGGAGTGAATTGGGAACAATCATGAACCAGAGAAGTTGCAGGGAGACTACACAAGGCCGATACTTGAAGCCAATACCACCTGCATCGTACTAGAAGAGATCGCCAGGAATTATGATATGAAGCCCATTTACTATCATATGCTACCATCTTTCTACGGGCTAGCAACTGAAGATCCTCTTGCTCATATGAGGGAGTTCTATGCTACATTGGGGACTATTCCTCTCAGTGGGCTAACTACTGATCAATTGGGAAGACGATTGTTTCCCTACACTAAGGATAAGGCCAAGAATTGGTTGAAAACACTTCCTGCTAATTCTTTACGAACAATGGAGGACATGTTCAAAGCATTCACTGAGCGATATTACTCCCAAAGCAAGAGCCACGAGTTGAGGCAGCAGATTGCTACTTTCTCTCAGTTTGACAATGAGACATACCCTGAAGCTTGGGACAGATTCAAGGGACTCCTTATCCAATGCCCACATCATAATTATCAGGTCGCAATGTTGAATGAGTTCTTTTACAATGGATTGCTCTTGCCGTGTCAGATTATGGTTGACAACATGGCTCCCGGCGACATTTATGCACTGACCCAAATTGTATTGCATTAACTTTTTGAGACCTTGAAGGCTCGTTCCATACAAAGAAGTCAGAGTGTGAGACAACATAGAATTCAGGATGTGCGGGCTGCGCACGAGGATGATACTATTAAGGAGCTTTAACTGCTTAGATAAAAAATCATGGAGCTCAAGCGGACACAAGTGCAAGCCCAAAAGATTGGTGAGGTTTGTACCATTTGTGATTATCCACAACACTCAACTGGCCAATGCCAGTTTAACATCATCCATAGTCAATTTCAAGAAGAAGAAGCTAATTGGGGACAAGGCATAGGACATCAAGAATTGGAGAGAAAGCAATATCAGAGGCCTCAACAAAAAAAATTTCCATATGCAGCAAGGGTACAATCCCAACTATAAGAGTAACCATAATTATATGGGAAGGAATACCAATCAGCAGCAGAACTTTGGAGGCACATCATCTTCTCGCCCTTAGCCAAAGATTGAGGAAGCTGAACAGAATACCATTGCCATCTTGCAAGATACCTTAAACTGCTTTATGAAGAGTTCTAGGGAGCAAATGGAGATACTCACCACTTCTGTTAGGAACGTAGAATCAACTTCAAAAATTTTAGAGACTCAACTTGGCTAGCTAGCACAGGAAGTTATTTTGCTTAAAATGCAACAAGGGAAGTTACCCGGACAAACTGAAGAGGCGAGATCCATTGCTATTTTGCTTGGTGATGTTTTGGAGAAGCCTAAAGAGAAAATCGACGAAGTTGCTATGGCTATTATTGATGGAAGGACAAGAGATAAGGAGAAGGAGCCTACTGTTCGGACTCCTTTGCATAAAGCTGTGAATCCATACAGGCCCCCACCTCCTTTTCCAGGACGCCTCAAGGTTAACAAACAAGAAGAACAGTTTGGATCCTTGTTCAATATACTCTCTAAAGTTAACATCAATCTACCAGTCTTAGACCTCATTAAGAGTATTCCAAGGCAATCCAAGTTCTTCAAGGAGCTCATCACCAACAAAAAGGATTACGAGCAAAGTGCAAATCTTCCTACACTTGAATCAGGGGGTGTTGTAGTTGATATATCGGCTTTGCCGTCCAAGTTAGCAGATCCTGGAAGATTTGACATCACTATCTCTATGGGCAAGGATAGAGTTACACGAGCTATGCTAGATCTTGGAGCTAGTATCAACCTCATGCCCTACTCTGTCTAGAAAATGTTGGTAGTTTACAATTTGAAACCTACACCTATGAGGCTTCAATTTGCTGATAACTCGGTGAAACCCCCTATGGGGATCGTGGAAGATCTGTTGGTAAAGGTAGATAAGTTTACTGTTCCTGTTGACTTTATTGTTCTTGATGCAGATGATACTTCTCGAGGGATGTAGGGTTATGAGTTAGTGGTTGATCTTATAACCAGTTAGAGGGTACTTATAATTATTTTATCAGTAGTTCTTGTAATAAGACTTATCTATTGGGGGAAATTTAGGGGAAATCATAGTGATTTGATGCTATGGAATTGAAGGTCCCAAAACCCGTCTTGTATCCTTAGTGTAGTGTCGTTAGGACTAGATGATGTAATAGGCTAGACTATTTGTATTTTCATTATCATTTTGTCTAAGTCCTGTAAGGGGTAAGTGTTGGTCTGAAGTTCAGTAGGAAGTTACTTTCTAGAACCCCGCGTCATCAGTTGTAAGAGCTCGTGTTCTCAGGTCATCAGTTAACTTTACATCAATAGATGATTTCTCATCAGCTGACTCCGATCAGTAGAAGAACACATAACCCAAGCCCAACATGTTCAGAGTCATTAGCTGACTTCGCCTCAGTAGAAGATCCTTTATCAGCAGACTCAGACGAAGAAGATAGAGATCATATCAGATCTACTGTATTCGACAAGAAACGACCCGAACTTTAACATCATTCTAAAGTCAGCAGAAGATCATACGAGGATGAGTGAGAGTCAACTCAGTTGAAGATTGATGTCTGACAAGTCTCACCTACCACAAACCTCGACCAATGAGAAGCAGTCTAAGCTCTACCTGCTCTGACCAACTAAAGCTGCTCTCATGCACAGTGACCAACTACTCTGGGACAACATTTTGAACATATGGCCGTTTTCCTTGGACGTTTGTGACACATGGCATCATCCCCTCCAACGGATAAATGCCTGGGTCAAAACTATAAATAGAGAAGCCTTTCCGAGCTCCACGCACGGGATATTAAAGGGATTACACCCTCAAGCTTTCGAAACACTCTAGCGCTTTCACGAAGATCCAGCGAAGAACTTGCCCATTAGAATATTTCTTGTTCTTCTCTCTAGAGTTTCTTTCTTTAGATTCCTCTTCTCTATCTAAGCTCCATTGTTATATCCATAGCTTAGAACCTTCGAAGGAGTTCACATTTCGTGACTGTTCTTATTATAAGAACTCCTTCACCGTTCAAGAACTTCCCCTCCCCTTCAAACTTCAGTTTCGATTGTAAAGTCGCTAAGGACTATAACGTAAAAGGGTCTATCCAGTGCACAGATACCTTGCTGAGGCTTGCTCAGATTAATCAACTAGACCTCATGTTCAGCAGGACCGTGGACGTAGGATCTTGCGCATCCGAACCACATTAAAAATCGCTTGTGTCATTTACTGCTATACTGCACTGCATTCAAACTATCTTAAAAACTCATACTTTGCATACAACGTATTTGAAAATGCACTAGCCAAAATTATTTGGTTTACGAAAAACACGTTTTCAAATCGAGACGAAGTCTATCGGGCCCTACACACTTATTCGCTCTAACTCTCCGACTGAGAATCAAATACTAACAGAAATCAGTAGGGGAAACTCAGTAGTTGAGTCACTTTGACCCGCGATCAGAAGGTTACTTTTTGGCACTCTTCATTAGTTGCAACCTACAGCTCAGCTGTCCTTCGCGTTTGAGAAAAAGAACTTGTACTCAGGTGTATTAACCCCCGCCCCCCCATCTACACCTAACACTCGTCTCTGAACCAACAATTGGTATCAGAGCTACGGTGTTGTCCTGAACACCGGTTCTAAAACTACTAGTCTACTCGAACAGATCCTAAAAACATTTTCACTGCACAAGCATCTCTTCATACATCCTTATACTCTCACCCATAATGTCGGATATGTCAGGTATACGGATGGTACCAATGTTCTCTGTGGAGAATTACACGTTATGGCACGTGAGAATGGAGGCGCATCTTACATCGCTGCACGACAGCATGAGTGATGTCCTAAAGACATGACCTATCATTCCCATAATTGACAGCATTCAATATGCCGCAGTGGGAGGTGTAGGAGCACAGACTGGTGCTAAAGTTGCGAAAGACAAATCAGCCTTCACGCCTGAAGAGAAAAAGCTGCACAACCTCGATCGAGTTGCACAAAATGCAATCCTTACTACGCTCAGCGATTCACACCACGGGAGGGTGAAAGATTGTAAGACGGTAAAGGAACTTTGGGACGCACTGGCTGTACTGAGCTAAGGAACCCTACAGATTAAAGAGAACAAGCTCGAGCTAGAGCTTCAAAAGTTCGACACATTTTCCATGGAGCCCAATGAGACC
>CM054815.1:29099793-29107293 GCA_028984105.1 Lavandula angustifolia | reverse complement strand
AGACTCGTGGCTAAAGGCTACCGCATGCCGAAGGGATAGATTTCGATGAGACGTTCGCTCCAAAGCGCAAGATTGGAGGCAATCGACTATTCCCCGGCCTACGCAACACATCAACGATTCGTAGTTTATCAAATGGATGTGAAGTCTCGCGTTCCCGAACGGCGTGCCCAAAGAAGAAGTCTATGTGGAACAACCGCCCGGCTTCAGCAGGGACATCAAGTATATGGACTCGTAAAGGCTCTATACGGGTTAAAAACAAGCACCCGTGGCTTGGTAGGATACCCCGTCTCGAGTTTCTTTTCGTAAAGGTTTTCGTAAAAGGCACAAGTAGACCGCACTCTATTCAAAGATTCGACCGGAAGAAGACTTGTTACTTGTGCAGATCTACGTGGATGACATTATCTTCGGCTCGAAGAATGTCATTACGTGTCAAAGCAATTTGAAAAGATGATGAAGGATAAGTTCGAGATGTCAATGATGGGTGAAATGAACTACTTCCTTGGTTTTCAAGTCAAGCAATCCGAAAAGGGAACGTTCATCAACCAAGGCAAATACACTCGAGACCTCATCAAAAGATTCGGCTGTACATCCGGCAAACCTATCAAGATCCCGATGAACACGAATATGAAGATAGATCTTGACAAAGAGGGAGTATCAGTAGATCAAACTGAATACCGTGCTATAATTGGTTCTTTATTATATCTAACAGCTACTCGTCCTGACATAACTCCATATTGATATGCTCCCATTTCCACTTTGGAATCGGTAGTGGTTGCAACATCCCACTCGGTCTTTGATGCATAGCCTTTACCTGTTGACATGCAAGACATCGTTCGACAAATGATGCTATATCTCTCTTCATCCCATTCCACCAAAATCTCTGTTTTAAATCTCTGTACATTTTTGTACTACCGTGGTGTGTCAGATATAGGTGTGTCATGAGCTTCACTCATGATTTCATTCTTCAACTTATCATTTTGTGGAACACATAATCTTCCGTTGAACATAAGGGCATTGTCATAAGCTTCTGTGAATCCCTTAGACTCATCTGACCTTGCAATTAATCGCATCTTTTCCGAGGATTCATCCTCTTTTTGAGATATCACAATTCTTTCCCTAAGATTTGGCTTTGCTACTAGGGTAGCTATACATCCTTTTATCGTTTCAGGAGGGTGTATTACTTCCGCACTAAGCGCAAGAAAATCACGAATTAATTCTTCCCGTAGTGATCATGCACCCTAGCTTAGCCCTATTCTTCCGACTTAGAGCATCGCCTACGACATTGGCCTTCCCCGGGTGATAGCTAATCGTACAATCATAATCCTTCACCGGGCCCAAACCATCTTCTTTGCCTCATGTTTAAATCTTTTTGCTCGAAAAATACTTCAAACTTTTATGATCCGTGAAGATCTCACACTTAACTCCATATAGATAATGTCTCCATATCTTTAGAGCATGTACTATCGCCGCCAATTCTAGATCAGCGAGTTGGATAATTTAATTCGTGGAGGCTTCAATCGACGAGATGCATACGCTATGACCTTCCGATTTTGCATAAGCACACAACCTAGCCCTTGTTTTGATGCATCCGTATACACCACAAATTCTTTATTCACCTCCGGCACGGCTAGTACCGGGAGCAAAGCTTGTTAGCTTCCTTTTTAAGCTCTTGGAAACTTCGCTCACATTCTTCGCACTCAAGTAAATTTGATCCCTTTCCTTAATACCGGGTCATGGTTTAGCCAATTTTGAAAATCCTTCTATGAAACGCCCGTAATATCCCGCAAGACCGAGAAAACTCCTTATATCATTTGCACTTGTTGGGACTTTCCATCCATTGACTGCCTCTACCTTGGCAGGATCAACCTTAAGTCCTTCAGATGACACAATGTGTCCAAGAAACATAACTTCCTCTAGCCAAAATTCACATTTGCTAAATTTAGCGCACAACCTTTCCTTACGCAATGTTTCAAGTACTATGTGCAGATGTTCCTCATGTTCACTTCTATTCCTAGAGTATATAAGAATATCATCAATAAAGACAAGAACGAAGTTGTCAAGATATTGATGAAAAACTCGATTCATCAGGTCCATAAAAACTGCTGGGGCATTGGTTAATCCGAAAGGCATAACTGTGAACTCATAATGCCCATAACGTGTCCGAAAAGCTGTTTTCGGAACATCTTCCTTTCTTATCTTAAGTTGGTGGTATCCGGATCTCAAATCCATCTTGGAGAATACACTGGCTCCCTTCAACTGGTCAAATAAATCATCTATCCTCGGAAGTGGATATCTGTTCTTGATTGTGAGCTTATTCAACTCCCTATAATCAATGCACATTCGTAGTGTCCCATCTTTTTCTCGACAAACAAAACCGGTGCTCCCCACGGCGACACACTCAGGTTGTATAAAACCCAGTGTCTAACAATTCTTGTAGTTGTACTTTGAGCTCTTGTAGTTCCTTCTGGAGCCATTCTATATGGTGCTTTTGAGATCTGGGCAGCTCCTGTGGTCCAAGTCTATTGTAAATTCAACTTGCCTATCCGGTGGCACTCCGGTAAATCCTTTGGGAATACATCGAGGTATTCACAAACCACCGGCACATCATTTATCTTGATCTCATCATCTCGATTTCCCAAAGTGAGATTCACTAAATAACCTTGGCATCCTCCATTTCTCATCATTTTAATAGCTTTCACGCCCGATATAACAGAAGACAATTGGACCCATTCTCTTTCCTTGAAACTCACCTTGTTTCCTTCTAAGTCCGAAATAATATTTCTCTCTTTGCAACATATAGTGGCACCATTCTTTTCTAACCAATTCATTCCTAGGATAATATCAAACTCCATTGCAGATCAACGACATACAAATCTGCCTTAAAAGATAGATCACCAATCTTAAGATCTTGATTCAAACTTATCTTATCCGAAATCATTGTTTCTCCCGAAGCAATTCTAACCTTAAGTGGTCTCCTCAGCAGCTCAAATCCCTCAAGTGTAACTTTTCACACATAAACTTTGATATAAATGTATGTGAAGCTCCAAAGATCAAACAAAGCCAAAACGGGTAGATTATCCAAGTAAATCATACCCGCAAGATTCCCGTGCATTCGGGCCGCCCGCTCTCGATTTAAAGCATACGCCCTTGCTTGGCCGTGGGTTGCCTTTGATTTTGTCGCCGGTTTCCATTAGGCCTCCGATTTCCATTTGGTCTCCGGTTTCCTATTTGCCTTTGGTTTCCCATCGCCTTTGTAATTGTTGTTGTGGGGCAAGGGTATGCCGGGTGGTCTCCACCCTATAGGTACTCCTCCTATTCTCCTATGATCGGGGGCAATCCCGTGCATAGTGCCCAAAGTTCCCACACCGAAAACATCTATTAGATCCCCTCTTACATTCTCCCATATGAGGTCTCCGACAACGAGGGCAAATAGGTATGTTCCTAGCCTGAAATTGTTGTTGTGGTGGTGGTGGTCGTTGTTGTCGCCGCCGGTACCCTCTCCATGGTCTTCCACCTCCGTTAAAGTTCCCTCCACCTCTATCTTCCCATTTTCGTTTTCCTTTATTATTATCATATTGTGGTACTTGCACTAGTTGTCTTTCTCTTCCCGGGGCAACATTGATTCTATGTAAAGAGCTCCGCTTAGTGCATCCGCATAAGTCATCCGTCCCATACTACCAAGAGATATTGCTATTTCACTCCGTAGTCCACTTCTAAATTTCTCTCGCTTTTGCTTTCGTGGTTACCGTGATATGGTGCGTATCTCGATAACCGAGTAAAAGCTCTATCATACTCGCAAGAACCCGCCCTCCTCCCTCGCTTAAGACTCCAGAATCCATTTTGTTTCTTTGACGGTAGCTCTCGAGAATATACGTCTCCATAAATTGTGTTTTGAAATCACCCACGTATAAGCAAAGATACCGAGCCTCGGCCATAGTACGCCTTATAGACTCCCACCAAAAATCGGCTTCTTCAACCAAGCTTGGTATGTAGCACACTCTAGTTTATCTTTCTCCTCACACCGGATATAGGTAAAGATTCTCTCTATCGCTCGAATCCAACTTTCACCTTCTATCGGGTTCACCTATACCATTGAAGGTAGGTGGTCTCTCCTTACGAAACTTTACTTGAGAAGTATTTTCCTGATGAATATGAACTACCCGTTCTTCTTGTTGAGCATCTCCCGCTCCCCTTTGTTCGTCACCATTCCGTAATAATAGTTTAATTAATATTTCTCATAAAAAAAAAAATTGTTACTTATCCAATATATAGATATCTAGATGCGTTGTTGAGAAGTAAATGAATTCAATCAACACATAACAGTCATAAACATAAACAAGGATCATAATCATTCTTATACAAAATCGCCTCTAAAGAGGACTCTTTAAGTACAAATATATATATGTCATCACAATATGAACATTTAAGGTGAGTCCGAGCTATCAACATACAATGCCCGATCGCACTATCAAAATAGTTGGAAGGTTGTTAATGGATAAAAGAACCTTTCCAATCTACTATACTAGTCAAAAAGAACAGTAACAACATCTTTACTTTTTTTATATATCCTCCGGGGGCGGCTCATCCGGATTTATTACAACACCCTCCTCCGGTCATCTTCCGTGTCCAAATCCTAAATCTTCATCTTCCCAAAGATTCTCTTCTACATCTTCCTCCTCCATATCTTCTTCAAATTCCGCCCAAGGATCCTCATCTAGGTTTTCTCCCCCTCGGTTCTTCTTCACTTCTTCCGGCTCTCCCTCCCGTTCTTCTTCCGGATCTCCCTCAATCTCTTCTTCTTCCGGTTGTTCCTCGTGCAACTCCTCGTTTGGTTCTTCTTCTTGTTGCTCGTATTTCCTCGGGATCCTCTTCTTCATCCGGATCCTCTTCGGCTTCTACTTGTCGCTCCGCAAATAGTTCCTCAGATTCTCCTTAGGTTCCTCTTCGTGTACCTCTTCGAGATTTTCTTCGGGAATATCCTCATAATTCATGGTAAATCGAATACATTCCCTAGGACCTACCCTCATACGCGGTTTTCGAGAGTATTTATTAGCATACATATTTATATTTATTTCACTCTCCGACAATTGAGATCTCCCTACATGTACACCTTGTTGTGCCGCCACTTCTGGTCCTTAATCACGCTTGTACCTCCCGAAGAACTTGCCTCTAAATCATTTCTTTGTGGCCGGTAAGATGATGATGTAATCTCTCGCTCCCCGTGACCGCAGTACCTCTAGTCCAACTTGATCTTTCTCCTCCTGGAGAGTCATCTTCTATTAACAAGCGATAGGGTGAAGAGGTGGGGTGTCATGATGAACCCATTCCATTAAGATTATACCGACAAATCTAGCAAATCGCCCCTTCCAACAATCTACGACCGGATCAAACCATAATGCCTCATCACGTAGCTTACTTAAATAGTTCCTCCACGTTTCTCGGAAGCAAGACAACCAAATGATCCGTCGCCTTGAGGTCACTTTACCTCGCGACGAACCGGCCCATGCTCTCACATAACTTATAATAAACTCCCCAATATGTTCATTATGATATCTTCTCATATTACAAAATTGATCCATACGATCGTACTCATACCTCCGTATCCAATGAGCTTTCGGTGGAATCATCTAAAATATATAATAAATTCTACATTAAAGACTTATCTTAACATCGACTTACAAAGACTTCAAAGGAAATCTAAAAGCACCACTTATGTACCCAAGCACTTATGTTCAAATTATAATCCACGCTAAAATGTTCTGCTACTAAAACATTGGTGCACTCAATTCTTTCTCCTTTATTTCTTTCAAAATCATATTGACCAGAAAGTCCAATATCATATAACAGAGCATATGTAATCAACACAAATCATAACATGATATCATATGTTTTATTCCCAAAACTTTTATCACATGAGCTTATAAAAACTCAACAAAAACATATGAACTGGTCAAGTGGACTTGTCCAACCTGCCAATAATACTTTCAACATAATCATGAGCTCAAAGAAATTCATCACAAAAACATCTTCATCAGTTGAGTGGACTTGTCCATCACGACAACATTCTCATCTCGTGATTGCCCTTAGCAAATCACCATTCGCGCACACCTTCAAAAACAAAATTTCAAAACAGAGTTTTGAACATACCTTTTTGTTGAGGGTAGTGTGACGGCGAGCTGAAGGTTACTGAAACACTTACCAGTCTAGAGAAACTATTCTAGACTCAAGACAATCAACTTTAGGCTACAGAGCCAAGAACTTATGCTCTGATACCACTTTGTCACACCCCAATTCCCGAGGGAACGCATTAAAGCCGGGATGCGATTAGGGGTTGGAGAAAAGAAGAATGAAAGAAAGGCGAAATAAATAAACTGAAATATGTTACGAAAAAGGCGAGTATTTAAAAGAACACCTCATCACAAAGATGAAATATAACGTAACAAAGATAATTCACATACTAGTATTTATGAAGTTCAAAGTATGACTCGAGACAGATCGGGTCACGACAAACCGATAGCAAAAGAGTAAAGGTACATCAAAACATCGTTAACTATATACGTAACCGTGTTCATTATGCTCATCAAAAGAAAAACAAGCTAAAACGGAAGCTGTGGTTATATATAACAAAAACCCATGCCTCGCCTCCGCCCCGTCTTCACTAGCCCCTCAACCCGAAAACATTTGAAAATATTTGGGAATGAGCACTAAGTGTACTCAATGGGTAAAACAGTTTCACAATAAGTTTATCCATGCATAAACCATACGACTTAGAAGGTTTAAAAATAAAAGCCACTTCCAAACATACAAACATTCATTTACTTGTGTGCGCACACACACGTTCTACGCTTACTCTTACTCTATTCCCCTTGCTCTCGGACTTTGGGCTACAACCCAAATGGAGTCCCATAAACATCCGATCTCGGGTCTTGACCCAAAGATCCCAACCGTTAGACTTAAAGCCGAAGCTCATAGGTCCTCTCCAACCGGGTTAGCACACAATGGAGATCAACCCATCGCACTACTAACAAACGTGTACACAATTCTCAACTAGCGTGTTAGGCCACCAAGAATCTCGATCGATTAAATTCGAGCATTAAACTTGTAGAACGCACAAAAATATCTTTCATGGATAAACAAGCATTTCACGTAGCTTAATAACTCAAAATAGTTTTAGATAGTAAACCCACCTCGTAGTACTCGTGATAGTTGAGATAGTTTCTCCGACAAGATAAGGTGCTACTTCTCTTCTTCGATAAAACCTACAACAAGAATTCTAGTCTTAGTTGTAATTCAAGTTCTTATTTCTCGATAATTCTAATAACTTCCGCATCCTAGTTCACAACACCCGTCTTCAAAAATTATTTTAATATTTCTAATACAATACATTTTAATTTAGAGCATCAACACAACCTTAGCCGAGATTATCATATGATTATGCATGAAAGATTTAATGTGGCGTAATAAACTAATAGATCCGGTACTATGAAGGAAATGTATATA